>MOOZ01000096.1:455800-472616 GCA_002930495.1 Cecropterus lyciades | reverse complement strand
TTCTTCTGCTTGGTCTGAAGGGTGTGGTAAGAAAAATATTTATCCGAGGTGTTTCAAACCAGATTAAACTCTGGTCATATCTGGGGTTGATTACAGATATCCATGGGCGGCAGCGGCCACTTACCATGTAGTGCACTATAACCATATTATAAAAAATGCACCTTAGATAACTATAAGTGCAAATTATCATAGGTACTAACTGTTCCTGCAACTTTACGTCTCTGGTTTATTTTGATTAAAGATTTGTGTGCAAGGTAATGAAATTAGCATACAATTTTGTCCATCCGATGAAGTGATCATCGATAAACTCGTCGCAAGATCGATAATCCATATCGACTTTATCTTAAAAAGTAATGGACGGTAGCGGACAATCATTAATCAACCGTTAATTAACACACACGTAAAACACATTCTCACTCCCTCTCAATTAACGAGAAGATCTATAAAGATAATATGCAAATTTGCGAGGCCACGGCCATCTTTTACGTGTATCTTTGATCCCTCTCACACACTAAGTTATTATTACACTCGTCTTTTTACCCGACTGCGTCAGGAGGAGGGCAGTGTTTTTCGAACGCATGTATATATGTACATACATACATTATGTTTGTATGTATCTACGTCTATTTCTTTGGAATGCGCTAGAGCCCAAACGGCTTGATGGATTGTGACGTGTAACATATCATTAGAATTGTCTCAGGGTTCATAGTGACATAGGCTGTAAATTAAAAAAATGGCGTCTGTAAATAAAAAGGGGGTGGAAGGTATGACATTTTTACTATCATAACAATATGAGTAGGTAACAAATGAAAGCTAGTAAATAGACTTTTGTCTTACTATTTTAAAGAAAACTCATAAAAAGCGTAAATTAAAGATATTGTAAAACAAAACTATCCTTTTTAAGCAATCCGTTTTTTGTTAAAATATTTTTAACAATGTTACTTTTATTTTACAGCAAATTAATACACTTGACAGAACCCCGTAAGGTGTAACCATATTTAGCTTCATAACCTTATTTTGATGTACGTCCATCTCTTTCACGCTTGTTACAAGAATATATTCACTGCCTACTTTTCAATAATTCAAGACGTACAAAATAAATAAAGTATGTTATGTGTGTTATTTATTCGTCGGGAAAGAAACGTTGTTATTTTGGCGGGAATTCATCGAATTCTTTTTTTTTTGCATGAAATATGAAAGGGCAGCGCGTTGTTAACTGCCAGGTAGTATGTAATTGTTTCATTATTTAACACTTCGGAGCTTGTTAATGAAAATGCGCTGTTGCCTTGGGTGTATTTAACAAGATTGTTTTTTTTTATGTTACGGCTATAAAAGGGAAAGAGGATATTTATTATAGTATGATTATCATCGGTCAATTTACTAACAATGCGATTGTTCGAACTGTGACCAATAATTTCGGTGATCCAAATTTTGAAAGCGAACAAAAGTTACGTAATCATAATTATTTATTTGATAGTGTGAATGAGCCAAGTTTGTTTCAATGGGCGATAGCATATCGCTATATTCAATGAGCGCCAATAATAATTACCGCCGGCTATCAGCCACTAATCGTTGTGATCGTGTTGTGCTTTATTGTCCAATTAAATTTGTTTGAACGAAGAAATACATGAGTTACTCGTAACCATCTTTCAATGTTTTCTTAATCGTTAAACCATAGATAATTTCTAGTTGAGACTATTCTTCATTCCGCGAATTGCATTGACAGATTAAAATAAGAATGAGATTTATTGTCGGTGGGTGACCTGACCTATACATGGGACACTAAACATAATTAAGTCCACCTTTGTACACAATTTTTTGTAAGGTAAATAAAGAATAAATCTATACTAATATTATAAAGCTGAAGAGTTTGTTTGTTTGTTTGTTTGAACGCGCTAATCTCAGGAACTACTGGTCCGATTTGAAAAATTATTTCGTTGTTAGATAACCCATTTATCGAGGAAGGCTATAGGCTATATATCATCACGCTAAGACCAACAGGAGCGGAGCACCAATGAAAAATGTTTCAAAACCGGGGTTTTTTTTCTAATGAGATATAAAATTTCGGTTAATGTATGTCACGTTACATTTCTTTTAAACGCGGGTGAAACCGCGAGCTCAGCTAGTAAATAAATAAAACATGATCTATTTAGCCCTATTTTCTTACATTTTTCTTATAAAACGGGAGAGCATCATTTTTATTTTATAAAGGTACGTAGTGTTTTTACCCGACTGAGTTAGAAGGAGGGTAATTTTTCTAGAGTGTATGAATGTATGTATGTTTTATGTATGTATGAACATTTTTTTTCCACGCGCTACAGCCCAAGCGGCTTCACATATGACATATCATTAGAATCGTTGCATATAACAGAGTAATATAGGCTACATAATGTTTATGTACGTTTGAATATATGTATATAATGGGTGAGATGACTTCTTTATTATCACGGAAATAAAGGTATCAAATGAAAAGTTAGTTAATAGACCATTTTACAAATATCTATATTATAATAATTTTATGTAACTATTTTGACGAAAGGTCATATAAACCGTTAAATTAAATATAATAAACAAAAAAGCGATTGCTTAAAAACAATGAAGTGTAACTGAAGACAACCAATCGTTTTTAAGCAGTCGGATTTTTTTGTTTTAATATTTTTAACTTTGGTACTTGTTAACGTTTAACGCTTTCGCTTGTAATGCAGGACAAACGCTCGAAACGAGTGTTTCGTGGCCCTCGGGTAACAGCTGCGTTATCGTAATTCGAGTGTTCGTTGCATAGGTTATCGGCTTCCACCGCACGCATCCATTCTGAATGATGCATCCGTTTGAGATCACACATAGAACAATACATTCAGTTTCTATGTGTAAGTTAGGTACATGTTGACGACCCACGTAGCAGAGCGGTCACCATACCGGTCTGACACGCAGTGGGTCCCGGGTTCGATTCTCGGCCAGACAGAAACCTGAATGATGAATTTAGATTTCTGTTCTGGGTCTGGGTGTTTGTGTATTCGTCTTTGTGTGTCCATGGCACCCACGACACAGGAGAAAATCCTACTGTGGGGCTATGAGTGTAGAAAGCGTGTGAGCGTGTGTTATATGTGTTACATATTAGTATTGTTACTTCTTGAATTTGCAATAATATACCTAGAAGGTAAATAGTTTTGTTTTCTTACCTCTTGCTTTTGCATCAGTCTCAAATAGATTAGTCTTTAAAATTAAAAACAGTGGCATTCTGGGAGAGCCGACAGAAGTGATAAATGCCAACATGCATATGTATCTATGCACGTAGGTACATACACAATATAATTATGTACATACTTAACGTAACAGTGTCACAAGTTCAATAATTTTTTCCCATTTAAAAAATGCCTTAATATATCTAGGTTCAGAGCAGTTTTCGAACAGAATAATATGATCGTTTACAAAAATTATGGTAATGTAACCAAAATCAATATAAGATGTTATAATCTTCATTATTTTCTAAATTTTCTGCAGCATCGATCAACAAACGTTAATACGCACAAACATAATCTTATTTAACAACAACGATCAAAGTATCTAACAACTGATTACTAGACTTATATACTTAGATATAATAATAGACTATGTTTGGACCATCATTCCACAAAGGTAACAATGTCGTGCAATGATAAGTAACTAAAAGATGACCATCCTTCCAATGGTAAATACCATAGAATAAGTAACTACATATATATCCTGCACGAATAGTAATGCCTACTATTTTCAGTCTATATTCATTTTATAATCTGTAGCAATGACGCCACAGTTCACACAATATACTGGTCTGTCAAAATAAACACAAATGGAATATGTTATAGCTATTCAGCCTCTCGGGAGTAAACCAGATTTGATTTCATTATTTAAATCTAATTTTCAGTTGAAAATTCAGTTTATAACAGAGCATTTTCAATATAGGCTTTGTTTAAAAGAATGCTAGTTATAATACGCAGGATGCGAGCTTCTTTCTATAGTTTTTTTTTTAAATAGGTATAAGCTGATGGATGCAGGATCTTTATCACAGTCTGATCCAGACGAGGGTAGACTTGGTAGTAATTCAATGACGAAAGGAATTCTTCTTAGAAATACTTTAGTCGAAAATCGGCGAAAAGCTCCTATTTCTAAAAATGTTCACCTCTAGAAAGTTATGGACGGACTTAAGTACATAATTTTAGATTTATTGGGGCTTAGATATAAAATTTAAAAATTTTGCCAACCCTTAAGCTTTATTTCTATCTACAGACACTGAACGTGTCAGATTCGTGGCGTGACAGACAAAATAGTATTCATCTTAATAATATGTCATATTATAATACTGTACTACCTACCGTAACACTACCGCGGTATATGTTAAAATATTGTTTGAAATAATATGATTTTGTCTGGGCTGACAGGCTATAAGTCAAGTTCGTAAAGATTATATTTACAAAAATTTCTTGCCTACCACGACACGTTCGATGCTCTGTAATGATCACGGATATATATATAATACAGAAGCTTATACTGCGGTGTCTGTTATATAGCAAACAGACAACCTATTTCGGTATGATAAAAGACTATTATAGTAAATAGATACGATAGATATAAAAACTAAAGAGATATATACATATATATATCTTTAGTTTTTATATTCTTTATACCTTTATGTTAAGTACAGACCAAGAGAGTGAGCGCGTAATTCAGCGTTCAATATAAGGGCACACTTACACAAGGTCATCAGGCGAATTCACTTGATCACGTTGGAAACATCTAGGAAGGCGTTTGATGACCGTTGTGGCGCCGCCGATGGCGTTTGAAGGCCTGAGTTCGAAGTGACGAGTGACGGTCGACCTTTAGTAAGTAAGTCTATTCCTGCCTTTCAATAAGGTTGACGACAGCTGCGTTACTATTGATAACTAACTTGGTACGCCTTAACTGTCTCATCTTATTCGCAACATAATTCAAAACATAACACAGCAAACCGTAAAAATTAATAGGTAAAACTTTCAAAGTATATACGGTGGTAAAACAGAAATTGTTATGACGGTATACGAAACGTGTTACTGCTACCGTGAAACTGCTCCGCAAACTCCCAGTCAGCACCCACCTTAACTTAAGAGACAAGTATATGATTGCGGCTCTGAAACGACTTATTTAAACTGAAACATTCCCGGGGGATCGCCATAAAGTCGATTTGGCCGCCATTATTTTTCACTATAGCGGGATATCGCACTATCGCGCTGGTAGTATAAATCGTTGCCGTCCATGCTGCCTCGGGCGCTTTTTGATCTGGCGCGCTCGCTTAAGTTATGTGTCCCTGGTGGCTACAGGTCTCTGCCTGATACATTCGTACTTGCTTCACTAACTCAGATTTAATATTGTTTCGAGGCGTTCTAACCTTTTTTGATATGATTTTGGAGCTTTTGCTTTTAAATCTAAGGAAGGTGTCAAGTTCTTTGTATAAGGCAAACTATGAGAACCGATGATAACTTATTGGTCTACAAAAAATCTATATTTAGCTATTTGTACATGAGATTAAAGTAGCATACGATGATGCTATTCACCTAATAAATGGTCAAATGGTCAGTGGTCATGAACAACTGTAACCAAATTTATATCGTAGTAGCTGCGCCCCACGGTTTCACCCGCGTATTAGTTACTACAAAGAAAACTAATTTATGTATTTATTTGGATAAGAATAAATATTATATTAATAAAAACAACTTCGCAAATAATACATTATTTTGGAAGAAATTTGGTTAGCATATAAAAGGGTACAGTGAGTTTACCTGAAAAGATAGACATATGCTATCGTTGACTTTTTTTTAGAACTTTTAAAGGGGATTAATTCTGTCATACATAATTTTTACGAAACTTTAACCGTTTTCATGCGCATGCAACGGAAGCTCACATTAGAAAAAAAAACCCGATTTTGAAACATTCTTCATTGGTTCTCGGCTCCTGCTGGTCTTAGCGTGATGATATATAGCCTATAGCCTTCTTCGATAAATGGGCTATCTAACAAAATTTTCAAATCGGACCAGTAGTTCCTGAGATTAGCGTGTTCAAACAAACAAACTCTTCAGCTTTATAATATTAGTATAGATAGGGGTTCTATCTAAAGTCGATCACAGATGCGTTGCTACTCCCGAAAGCTAAGTCACCTCATATAAAAGAGAGTTGTAAGACCTGATGATGATGTGAAACCTGTACATATACCTAGCTTACCTACATTCCATAATAAACGAATTTGATTTGATTTGATTAGACTTCTGCTACTGCTGCTCTCCTTATCACACATAACTAGTGAATTAGTTATAGTTTAGATATCTAGTTAGTTAGTTGTTTGGAATTTAGTTAAAGAAGAGTTATAGATAAATAAGTAAAATAACAGTTCTTTCGTTTATACCTGGAGCCATTTTTTGCGATTTTGGCAATCCTCTTAAAAATAAAATTGAACATAGATACTACTCTAACATGTATATCGTTTTTAGTTTTTACGGCCTTAGATTCTTGACATTCAGCCCAACTTATTATATCATCAATAAACCATGTACATCTATTTCTTCAAGTAAATAACAGTAACACGGTTACAGATTATAAAAGATCACAAGACAATAGTCGTAGCTCATTGCAGAGCAATAGAGTGCGCGCTTAGACCTCACGAGCCGTGGGTAATAATTCAAAAGATCGCCGAAATGTACCTCCGAATGGCCCATAAAGATGATTCATAGCGCTGAAATACACCAATAGTTTAACGTATTATTTTAGCGAATACGCCACTCGAAAAATAAGAGATTCTCGTTGTATTTTTCACAGAACAACTATTGAACAGAAATGACTTATAATAATGAAATGCTTATGGTAAAATTCTAAATCGACTTTCGTTATAAGCCTGGCGAAAATATGTACGATAGTGTAAAAGCTGGTAGAAACCTTCGTGATTCGACTCTGAAGGCACCACAACCACACGAATTTCTACCTATAGTAGTGTTAAGCGCAGCTGCATTCAAGTTTGAAGGGTATAGTAAGGCAGAAATACTCATACACCTCAGGGGTACCTAAGGTTAGCCTCGGATAAATTCGCTAAATTTATCCGAGGCTAACCTTAGGTAAAACTCCGATTTTATCTGTGGTAAATTAATTACAGATGTCCATGGTTGCCAGTGACTACTTAGTATCAGATGAACTGCATGCTCCTTTGCCACTTATATATCGAAAAACGACGAACTCATTTCAATTCGATATGATGCGATTTGATACGATACGATGCAACCCGTGACATAATGTCACGATATATAATACAATGTAACGATATAAACAAAGCCAAAGACACCAAACTAAAAACAAATATGTAATATATAACTAAAAACTATAAACAAATATGGTATCATTTTTTGCTATCCAAAAATTGAATTTGACGAAGACGAACTTTATAAGGGGAGGTCCCTTATAAAGATCGTCTTCGTCAAATTCAAATATATAGAATATCAGTCAATAATCGATTTTAATTTTATATTCGATAATCGCATAATCACCTCAAATACGTCGTTTATTTTTATCACAATCGGTGCAAATATTCAAATCCCCTGCGTACGAATTGATAATTTCCATGTCTACTTAAAATAAGTTCTATGGCAGCTTCAGTATTCGAACGATTTATTAATTTACTAAATGGTAAATTGATGCAAATATATTTTGGCTGCAACGTCCTTTTGGCACCGGGCTGTATTTAATCTGTTTGTAATGTTAAAACGAGTCGTATTTTTAAACGAAATTATCTTAATAAAACAAATGCATGTTATATTATGCATGTTTTGGCTTGTAATATATCTTATCTCCATGTTATGATCCGTAACAACTTACAAGACACCTTGTCTTTATTTTTTATAATTTCATTTCATTTCAGTTAAAATAAATATGTATCTGTAACTCGATTTCTTCGAGTTGCCTTTATCGGGTTAATTATTATTTTAATAATATAATGATTTAAAAGACACAATAGTTCAGCAAATCAAAGTTTTATTCCAAAGTGCGTTTGTATAGTTTTATGTTATTTTTGTATTCTAACACAAGTTCTACACAGGACATAATATTTAATAAATTAAATTCTATAAACATATTAAGTTCTAAAAAGAATAAAGCGTTTTTGGTACACATTTTTTCACGTAACGCCACGTGTTTCGTTTGTATATCATTTTTATATACCTAATCTGGGTAGAGTTATCTGGGTATTTATTATTGGTAGAGTAATATGGATACATACGTACATATAGGTAACTTTTTTTTGCGGTATTTAAGAAAAAATGATCAGAAATAGGCATTCCATTGAAGCTTTATATGTATTTCTTTCAGCGACACAAAAACATTTTCTCTACTTTTTCCTAAATCTTGAAAAATAATTTATACTTACTTTTATAATTATTTATTAAAAATATATTTGATTAAAACACTTAGAAACCTAGTTAAAGAACATTTTTTATAATAATGTTAGATATTATACGTATTCATTTATTGTTTTTAAACTTACACTCATTATTTTTCATAGCATATTGCAAAAACAAGATTTAACTGAACTTGACTGACCGGCGGCTTCTTTGTTATTTGACTTATCTATTTTAGGCGCTTCACACACATACTCGTAGCATTACTCAACCATGATACGCATAAGATACATAATTAACAAAAGCATTACACGTTACTTAGCAAATTCACTAGATTTCCTACAAGCAGACTGCCTCTCTGTGGTATGAGGTCGCACGTTGTCGTGCAGGAGAAGTAGAGCCGAACGATTGACATGCTGGTGGTGAGACGTGCGAGCTTCTCCAGCATTGTGTTCGATTCTTCACAGTACACATCTGCGGTAATGCTCATCTCGTTTGATAAGAAGTTTTCTAGGTTTAAGTTTTCGTTTAGGGCATTGTTTGGGTGCTGAACCAGAGTTCAACCAATTTGCTGAGCGCTTAAGATTGTCGAACAGGATACATTTCTCGTGACAAGTAACAATGCGGTTCAGAATTCCTTCAGTGGTATGCCTGTTGAGTAGTGCAAGTCACGTCTCGACGCGTACTTCGCGCTGGCGCTCCTTGAGTTCGTGGGGTACCCATTTGTCTAGCATTTTTACCTTGCCATTTTGACGCAAATGGACCAATATTGTTTTGATGCTAACGTCGAAAGCTGCTGCTAATTCAGCCGTAGATTGAGTATCATCAGCTTCCTCAATCGCCTTTGATTTGTCATTTTCGATCAAAGTTTTTGGACGACTACGGGGTTCATTTTTCAGGTTACAATTTCCAGAACGGAAGCGGGTAAACCAATAACGGGTGGTGCGTTTGTAGTGTTCGCTCCGTAAACGTCGTTGATGTTATGCCGCTTTGTTGCCGCGACGGTACTCATACTCCATAATTACTCTAATTTTTAACGTATCCCATGATGGCGAAAAATGTTCGAATGCGATGAAAACAAAACACTAACTATTAAACAAATGACGATTTTAGAAAAAGAAATTCCATGTTTTTAAAATTAAATTCAATTGAAATTGAATTATCACCAAAAAAAATTTTTATGGTTTGAAATGGCCAGTACGACAGAACGGCAATTTCATAGATTAAGACCTAATAGTAAGTGGTCGCTGCCGTCCATGGACATCTGTAATCAACCCAAGATAAGATCAGAGTCTTAGTATCCGTAGTTAGTACAAAAAATTTGTAATTATAACATTTCAATACATAGTCACAATAAAAAAAAATAAACTACTCATGTGCGTGGCGCAGCGGTCACCATACCGTCTGACATAGACTGGGTTCCGGGTTCCATATCCGACCACGATGAATTTAGATTTGCTCTTATTGTTCCAGGTGTTAGCATATTATCATCATTATCGTGTTTTTATTAACAAAGGATAAATCTTAGGTTGAGGCTAGCGTGTATAAAAAGTTATTTAATTAGGTATTAGATAGGTATCTACTCACGCTTGAAACAATTTGATAACATGGAGCAATATTAATATAATAATTAAGCGCTCTAAAAAAACACGATAAAATAATATGTAGGTAGCATTACGACAATCAAAACAACTGGGGTCAGGGGTGCAGAGATAAAAAGCGTGTATTAATTTGCTGGACTTTTTTGTGGATGACAGATGGATTATAACTTGACTGATGTTAATAGGTCGCTCGCAATTTCTAACTATTTTATTTTTTGTATTCTATATTATAGAAGAAACAAATGAGCATGCAGTCCACCTGATGGTAAGTAGAGACTGCCATAATATAAGTAGTCACTGGTGCCCATGGTCACCTGTGATCAACCTCGTATAAGATTTAAATCCTACCACCTAACGTCGACCGAGACACATGGCTACCCGATAGGGTTAATTTGAAACGTTACGAACATGTATGTCTCTTACTGCACCCTTTAAAACAGTGCTTAAGACTGCTATTATTATGCTATTATTATTCGCAGTTAAACCACAAAGGGTTCTACCTTCATATAGAGCAGAAGTTCTATCTGAAGTGAATCACATATGTGTTATTACTCCTAAAGACGGTCTAGACCGTCGCCTCGTAAAAAAGTAAGCCAGCAAACACTCTTCCACTAAAATGCAAGAACTGCTAGAAATATATGTGACGATGGGACCTCCCTTTCTTGTTAGTAAGAGTATGGTTTGATGGGGGAGGTCTTGCAATGTTCTACCACATTACTAGCAGTAAAAATATTAGTATTAATTTATTTTCAGTTTAATTACCGAATAAATCTTGAATATTTTTCAAGTAAATTAACCATCATCACATTCCACCTTGCAATATTGTTTCTTGTATATATATTTTAGTAATAATTTAGTTTAAAAAGATATATTCAAAACTTTCAAAAATAGCCGTCATGGGACGCCTGCCAGATGCGAAACATCGTGTTCGTACAAGTAATATGCATAAAAGACAAGATTACGACAGGAACTAAATATATATCACAATGAAAATTACGCCATCTACGTACCCCGTACTAAGTCTAACTAAAACCGCAACCCACTTAGTTTTTTTCGACACTTAATACATACACTTAATACATACGACAAGAGATGGCGTTAAAGTAGATACGGCGTGGCGATCGCCACGCGAACAATCAGATTTACGTGCGGCTACAGATGTTTTCACATAAAAAAAGACTAACGCTTCAGGGAAAACAACACGATTCTTGAAGCGATGACTTTATAGTAGTCGCGTTATATACTAAAACGGTCGAGTCTATGATATGGAGGTTATCAAAATACGTATATCCAATAAATTATTACTGTAGTTCTTTTTAACCGCCGCTGATAATTATGTTTATTGAAAATTAATATCGCTTTCGACGCAATTAAAAATTAGGTTGAACACTTCTTAGGCGAGGTACGGTTGAGTGATCGTTATTTATAACTTTAATTGCTATTTTATCAATGTTATGAGTAGGTATATCATGTGAATTTCATTGGAAAACATCTTAATGTCACCAAAGTAAGAGAATTAAAGTCAATGTGACTATAATGTGTGTTGGTTTATAACATTCTAAAGGTGGTAAAACTTTTGTGGTTCGATATCGCAAGCACGCCACACCTATTTCTGCCTAATAAGAGAAATGTTATGCGCTGTTATCTTCTGGTCTGAAGAGTGTGGTAAGGGAGACATACTTTTCCAAGGCATTCCATCTTAGTCCTGAGGTAGCAACGCATCTGTGGCTAACCTTATGTGAGACTTTCATCTTATCTAGGATGGATTACAAATGTCCATGGGCGCCAGTAACCACACAGCCATCAGGTGGGCTGCAAGCTCATTTGTTACTTCCAAATTATAAAAAAGGTACTCGTAAGGCTCTAATGTTATCTGGTTACAGATATTCATGGTCAACAGTGGTCACTTACCATCAGGTGGGCTGAATACTCGTTTATTATTCACATATTATAAGAGAAAAATATGAATTATGACATAATCATGATGAAGTATAGTTAATAAGCTTTAACGGGAAAACAGTCGCTTCAATAGTAGCTAAGTACTTAATGGAAATCTTATTCATATTTCGATTCGATCAATTTTTCGTGCGTATTCTGAATCATATTTCATGTCATAATTTTTAAACCGTACGCAGTCTGTATATATTATACACATGTAACTGCTTCCTTCTATTACAAAACAGTTATACTATTCTGCCACGCAGGTCAATTCGTCAATGTATATTACAGAGGAACAATCTATGTAAACAACAATAACTGACTTCTTCCATACGTGTATGTATGTGTGTGTGTGTGTGTGTGCTCAATAACCACTGGTCCGATTTACATGATGGTTTTTACCCGACTGTCTCAGAAGGAAGGTAGTATTTTCAAGCGTATGTATGTCCTTCTCTCTATTTCCTTCACACGCGCTACAGCTTAAACGCCTTAACGGATTGTGATATAACATATTGTAACGTAGCGGTGGTGAGATGCTCTTATGTGGAGAGGTGCGGTGACGAGAGGGGTGAGATGAGGCGAGGTGGGTGAGGAGAGGAGAGGTGTGGTGCTTGACGTTTGGCAGAGCTATCATTATATTTAAAATAAGAATGAGAACAATATAATTTAATAGTCAAATATTCCTAAAAAGTGTATTTTATTTATTGCATGTCCTTCCCGTCGTTATAATATGATATATCATTGAAGTCGTCTCTGCTTTGAAAAATGGCGCCTGTAAATAGGAAATAAATGAGATAAAGCTTCGACCGTTTTTATCAGATCAATATGGGTATTAAATGAAAGTTACTAAATAGACCACTACAACAATATATATATATTACATTTATAAGTTACTATAGAGATGAATACCCATAAAAAGCATTAAATTGAATAAATAATTAAAACAACATGGATGAAAGGATATCATAGAGGTATCATATATCAGTTGCCAATTTTTTAACATACAGTCAAATTGACCTGGCAATTTTATGTATGTACTATGTACGTACCGTAGTACTGATCTCACCCGTCTAACCTTACGTAGACAAAACAAGTGGAGCCGCGGGTATAACTAGTTAACAATAAAAAGGCAATTTCCTCATACCAATTTCCTGCTTAGCTATAATACTTTGTTGAAGACCGTATTACCAACGCGATGATCAGCAGGTATAAAGACGGCGAGTTTATTTCACACCTACTTACTCTTACTGTAAACTACATAATGTACTATAATGATCGATTGAAGATGAATGAATGGATATTTAAATCACCCATACGAATAAATAAAATAGTCATCCGACATTTATTCAAACACAAACCGTTAATTAGATATAGAAGCAAACAGACATAGTCCACCTGATCGGAAATTATCACTGCCGCCCATGGATACCTGTAATCAAACCCACATACGATTAGAATCGTAACTGAGGTTGACCACAGTTGCGTTGCTACCTCTGAGGACTAAGTTGGATAGCCTCGATAAATTATTTCTCCCTTACCACGCCAACCGTTTTTTTTTATTTTGATTTAATTTTATTTATTTATAAAACTTATATCTAACATTACAGAGAACCCAATGCGTTAGTTAGTTAATTACCAAAGCAAAAAAAAAACTAAATGGGAATCAGACTCCTGCGATGAGGATTCCGTGTTAATAAATATTATAAAAAAAGACCCCGGCTGCGTCTTTCTGTCTGTATGAAAGCGATAAACTCGAAAACTACCAAACGGATCTTTATACGGTTTTCAACAATTGAAAGAGTGATTTCTGAGGAAGGTTTAAGTATAAGTTAATTTATTATGCTTTTATTTAAATTAGCAGAAATACGGCGGTAAATGTTGAAGACGTCGCAAAAAATCTCGCCAACTGGGAGCTTTCCACGTGAACGCTGCGTAAACTAGCAAAGATACAGTTGAGTAATGTACTAACGAATTCAAAATCTATAAAAATGCTACAAATAAGTCCGCGATAGCATATCTCTATATCTTACGGTTGACTTACAATGATCACTTTTATGTTCAATTTTTTAATTAAAATTTTTATTTACGTTACGTTATTTTCGAAGCTATTTTCTTTAGTTCAGTATTAATCCTTATACAAATTAATATGTTAGTTAGCTTAGTCATTTAATGCAGATTAAAATTGCCTTGTATACTATATCAATCCGGTGAATACTTTTTGAGATATCGTCGTTAGAAGTGATTAGCAGCAAAACATTTAAAGTTCGGCGAGCCAGCGTACTTTCCTCGAGACTCCTACGGCGAGTCCGTAGCAGTCCGTTTTTTTTTTTTTTATACTAATAAAATAAAGAGAAAATTTTGTATGTTCCTATGTTTATATTTTTAGATTTTGTGTGTTTGTAATTAATAAACTCAAAAACTACTGAACCGATTTTAATAATTCTTTCACCATTAAAATTCTACATTATTCCAAAGTAACATAGGCTATATTTATTACTAGAAAAAATAAGGAATCCTTGCTAAATCTTCAATAATGTGAACCAAGGTGTAAAAAAAAAATTAAAAATTATTTTCTACATAAAACCTCGCGATGCTATCAGGAGTTCCATTCAGAAGATTTACGAACTTTTGGTATAGAATTGGACCATGTGGTAACGTAATTGTAGCAACAATCATCACCGACCCCGTTTACCCTTACAATAAATTAATCCCAGGGACAAACTTTCTCGAAGGTTGGCCTCAGCCTAAGAAAAAAGTGCGTTTCTCATGGGCATATGGCCTTTTATACGTCGTTCTTTCTCGAGTAGGATCATATGAAAATCAATATGTTTCGTTGCCACCTACAATTTAACCTGTTAACATAGTCTGCAGTGATGCATTTTCATAAATAAAACATACATAAAATGTAAGTGTATGAGTGTAGAAAGCGTTTATGTTTATAAGTAAAATAATATAAAAAAATAACTAAAGTTGTAACCTGTAATAGAATTCTTTGTTTTTAAATTTTGAATATTGAAACAATTCCAGTTGAACGTTTTAAGTATCACATTTTAATAAATATATACTCTTTTAAATCTACAAAATTTTATTTATTAAAGCAATAAAATGTAAATAGATGTATGTACAAAAATGTAAACAGAGAAAAAAATACTGCCTAGGTGCGAGTCTTACTCGCGCACGAAGAGTTCCACCATTATCTGTTTATATATTTATCCACGCATGCAGATGTAAAGCCGAAAAGTAAAAACACGAGAGACTGCAGTTCTTACATTAGTTTGCTTGGCTCTGTGTGCATTCGCAAATTTTAGCTGCTTATTAGTTGATTTAATAAAACATTTCGTTAAAATTGGTTAATATGCAAACAATCTGTTTCAAGTAAATCAAGGACAGTTGTAAAATTTCAGAAACTAAATTCACCAATTCACGTTATTAGGCATTTTAAATTTGATTTTACAAATGTGTATTTTCTCATTTATGACATAATGTACGTACGTACTGGTAATGTTAGTACGTACTCGACTTTACCAGTGTTTATTTATCCTTCTTTTGTGCATGTGACCAGTTTCAAGTAGAACCCTTGCTCTTTTCGGCTTTCTTACAGATTGGCTATAGAGCCAATCTGTAAGTATCTATCGGCTCTATATATTTAGTTTAGATGATTAGAATATCTTATAATTCGTGGGGTGTAACGCTGGTGTATTTGTATTTGTTGTAAATCCCTACGATTTACTGATTTAATAAGGTTATCGAATAAATATTTTCATTAGAAATTTTCCTTATCAGGTTTTGAAATGGGTCATCTGTGACAACCATGGGTGACAGTCATTTAGACGGACTACTACTTCAATCTTACATAAACAAGTACACATTGTTATAAATATTAAAAAAAAAGAATCCGTCTGCTTAAAAAAGATTTTTTTTATTAATTTTTAGTTTTTTTTAAGCAATTCCTTTTTTATAATTATTATCTATTATAATAATATATTCAATGTAACGCTGTTTCTAATTTAACAGCATAAAAGTGTTATTATACATATATAATAAAAAGTCGTACTCCCCCCCCCTTTTCCCTATATACAAACGCCAACGACGACCCGCGTGGTGGAGCGGTCACCATACCGGTCTGACACGCAGAGGGTCCTGGGTTCGATCCCCGGCCAGACAAATATCTGAATGATTTGTTTAGTTTTCTGTTCTGGGTCTGGGTGTTTGTGTATTCGTCTTTGTGTGTTCATGGCACCCACGGCACAGGAGAAAATCCTAATTTGGGGCTATGGGTGTTCAAAGCGTTTATGTTATGTTATGTTTATTTATAAAAAAATATTTAGGAAATGTCACTGCCAACTGAGTGATAAGTCATATGACACAATCCGTCAAGCCGATTGGGCTGTAGCGCGAGCTATATACATACATTTTTTGTCAAATACATACATACGTTAGAAAAACATTACCCTCCTTATGACATGTAACCTTTTTACTTAAAATATACATATAAGTCTTGTACTGCATTTCAATGTTTAAAACTAAAACAAGAGTGTTAAATCATAGGTATTCATCTTAAAGTTGGTTCAGAGCAGAACAAGATGTCTACGCCTCGTTGTACGTGATTTGTAGCTTGTTACTTTATTGTGCAGCATTGTGCTACTCACTACAGTAGAGACCAGTTACTTTTAGTACGAGTTTATAACGTTTCCTCAAAACAATCATCGTTTATAATTTCGCCCATACATCGCAATGAACATTAAAAACACGCTTTCTATACTCATAGCCCCAGACTAGGATTTTCCCCTGTATCGTGGGTGCCATGGACACACAAAGACGAATACACATACACCCAGACCCAGAACAGAAACCTAAACTCATCATTCAGATTTCTGTCTGGCCGGGGAT
>MOOZ01000096.1:387802-403459 GCA_002930495.1 Cecropterus lyciades | reverse complement strand
AGTAATGTATGTGGGCACGTTCGGCGCGGGGCCCGCAGCGCGCGCGCCCGTGCAGGATGTGTTCGAGCCGCAGCGGACCAACCTCACCAGGTAACCATGGATCCATGCAGCATCCATGGATCGATTCTCAATAGTTAATGATCCATCCGATCTATATATAGATTGACATCACCAGGAAACGATCCAACCGATCTATAAACATAAACGCTTTCTACACTCATAGCCCCACATTATGATTTTCTCCTGTGTAGTGGGTGCCATGGACACACAAAGACGGATACACAAACACCTGGGTGTTTGTGTATTCGTCTTTGTGTGTCCATGTCCTGTGTAGTGGGTGCCATGGACACACAAAGACGAATACACAAACACCCAGAACAGAAATTTCAACTTATCATTCAAATATCTGTCTGGCCGGGGATCGAACCGGGCCCCACTGCGTGTCAGACCGGTATGGTGACCGCTCCACCACGCGGGTCGTCATGTCATTTCTATATATATCCATTGGATCGATATAGATCGATCGATATATTAATCGACCTCGTCCGATCTAAATATGGATTGTTTTATTGATTAATTAATCGACCTGAACAGACAAACACAACGTTCCATCTGATCTATGTATAGATGATAGATTCATCATTCAATGTGCGGATTGATTGATCATAGCAATTAATCGAACTTACCAGGTAATTACTATCCTACCGATTCATATATGGATAGGTTGATCGATCAATCCAATTAATCGACCTGACCAGGTGATCACGATCCTTCCGATTTATGCATTGTTAGATCAAATCCAATTAATTAAATTTACTAGGTAATTACGATCCATCTAATCAATATATGGATAGGTTGATCGATCAATCCAATTATTCGACCTTACTAGGTGTTCGCTATCCATCTCATCAACGTGTGGATGTATTGATCAATCGAATCAATGTATTTTTCTTATAAAATTGAAGTAGCAAACGAGCATACAGTCTACCTGGTGATAAGTTCATTGCCACCCATCTGTAAGTAACCTCATATAGAACAGGTATTCTATCTAAAATCAATTACAATTGTGTTGCTACTCACGAGGTTTACGATAGTCGCCTCATATGAAAGTAACCCCATCAGAACTGCTATTGCTAAATAATCAACAATTTTAACTAAGCAGTTTAATCAACCAACCTAACCAAGCAAGAGCAACGACATCGATCAATTTTATCAATTGAATCCACAGATTATCAAAGTCATCATTAATGTGATCAAATCGATCAATTACATCATATCACTTAAATTAAAAAGCAGAGTCCGTGATTATCCGTGGGATAGACCAAGATACGATCCTACAATAATAAATCGGTAAAATGAAATCGAAAAAAATATAAATGAAAATGATCGATTACAATTATAAATTATTGTATTAAGGTATATGTTTATTTTTATTTTGGCATTTAACTTTATAGATCAGCGAGTCAGCCGGACTTCTTGGCGGCGCAGGGCGAGGACAGCGGTATCGGACAGGAGGTGCTGCTGCAAGAGCCGGCCAGCATCTTCGACAGACCGGGCTTTGGGAGCGTTGCTTTCAGGTACGGTTGTGCGGTATAAGGAAGTTTATTTATGTATTGTATTGAAATCTTTTTTTATGTGTTTGTTTTCGGTTGATAGCGGTGACCCTTGGCGTTGTACATATCTAACTTTATAGTTACTTAAAACTGTTTTACTTTGCAAATACGTTTGTATCACAAAAAAAAACAATAGTTTAAAATTATACTACCTAAGGTAATGCGTCCCAGCAACAAAACCGTGCCGCTAAACAATAAACTACTGGAGTATAATTAAGATAATATACAATTATATACTGCGATCGTGGGGAGGCTATTCCCTGCAGTTTCACCTGCGTTTTAAAAAAAATAATATGACTAGATTAAATTGATGCATTTTAATAAAATAAAGACTAAACGTTATCTCAATGAAGGAATCCCTAAATTCCATTCAGTAATTTGACTTCGTATGATTTCAAACACACAGACAAATAGACAAAAATGAAAAAGATATAAAATTAACTATTATTTATTTTCATTCTTCAAAACAGTTTTCTTTTTACACAATTTATGTGATGGAGACGACATGCGAATATTTATTTTTATTATATGTATCGATGTATATTGTACGTATGTTTCGCAGACGTTCGATAACGGCGACGCTGAGCGCGCTGCCGGGCGGCGCCGCGGGCGAGGAGCTGTCCATCGGCTCGGCGGGCTCGCTGGCGCGCCACGCCTACCAGCCCGCCGAGTGGAACTCCGCGCACTCCGGTACACGCTCTACCCTTACTGTCATATAATAATCAATAATAATAACAACGCTTTGTACACTAAAAATTCCCAGTATGGGGCAGCACTAGGGCTTTTTCGTGTCGTTCCTGGACGGTCGAGGAGTTTGTGGTCCGACTCGCACGTTCGATGTATGAACGGGCGGAGGGCGGACCACATTCACACCTAAAGGGGTTCGCGCCCCTACACGAGCGACCACCTGAGGGGCGGCCGCTTCCGCGGGAGCGCCCGGGCCTGGTTTAACCTCCGACCACCAGGAGGACGACCGTCGACTCGTTGGGAAACGACGTAGAAGTCCGAACTACCCACTAAACAGTGGGTATAGTAAATATATTTTACAATTGTACATTATACTACAATGTTTTTAATAACATTGTATTATTATGTATAAATGATAAGGATCCGGGAGGTATACGATCTCCTAATGAATTGCTCGAGTAAAGAGGGTACCATCCGTGCCCAACCGCCCTTATGTTGACACAGCCGTAGCATATGAGACCGGACAGTAAGACGTCCCCGAATATATGTATGTCGTTCCTGTAGTTCCCATATTACAGTAGTAACCGAGTACCAATTTGGCAGACGGGTTCTCTCGTCAAACTAGGTGATCATGCCTGAGGAGCGGCCGTGCTACGATAGTCTGTTCAGAACTTGTATATATGCAGAATGTTAAGAAAAGTCCGATAGCATGATTCAGAATACAGTGGCGCCATCTCTTTATGAGTTGCGAGAGGTCGTCACACCAGTATGGAACTACGGTAGTCCTGTCTGACGTAAGAGGCAACTAAAAGGAGCCTTCCAGAGCTACGGGCAGTGAATGGGAGCTCGAATCGTCCAAGCGACCCAATCCAATTGGTTTCTAAGAAAAAATAATAGTACGAAATCATTTCTTTTTTTGACAATCTAATCGGCCCGAGTAAATAGCTTTTAGACATTTATTATCCTTATCCACTCATAAGTTAACAGAGACAATGAATGTGAATTGTTGAAGAATGAGTTTTCGATACCGGTTTCCTTAATTACCTAAAAATGAACGCTTACGTTAAAAAAAAATAACAACCCACTATAGGTAATCATCACATGACGAAATATACCTAATATTTCGTCATGTGATAATTACCTATAGTGAAATAATATATGAAATTAAATCATGAGCAATTCTATATCATTTTCTTCAATATTCTACTTCAGGTAGCTCAACAATAACATCAGACGAGGAAGGAGAAGCAGACGAATCGGGGTACGCATCGTTGGAGCGCTTCCTAACCGCCTGGGGACTGTCGCAATACGTCCAAAAATTCAAAGACGAGCAGATAGACCTCGACGCATTAATGCTACTAACTGAGAGTGACATGAAGTCCCTAGGCCTCCCGCTAGGACCATACAGGAAGCTGGTGACAGCAGTGCAGGAGAGGAAACAGGCTTTAGCTCGTCCGGGACCTATCATTGACTCTGCTTTATAAAGCGTTCCGTTGTAGCAAATTGTCTAGTGTGTCATTCATAGTTTTTATATACCTTTTATGTATTTTGTATTAAACACATATCTTAATATTTTCATATTTTTTAACCGACTTCCAAAAAAGGAGGAAGTTCTCAATTCGACTGTATTTTTTTTTTTTATAAAACTTGGCAACCCAATTGTTGACATTATTGCTTTGACGGAAGGCTAAGCTGGATTACCTTCATCTCATTGTGAAAGTAGACTGCCAGCATAGTAGCTTGCAGCTACTGGTCCAAAGCTACTGGTCCTATAGTGTCTGCTTAGGCCTATGAGAAAATTTGTATTAAGAATATGTGATCGTTAGGTTTAAATTATGCTCTGAATACTTCAAATACACCAGAACCCTCATTGCAGAAATATATGTTGTGTTTTTTGTTTGTTTACAGCCATCACGAAAATATGACCATACATTATTTGACGCAAATGTTTATTTTCGTTTGGATATTTCGACACTTTTTCTGTAATTAGTGCACTAAAACATTTGCGACAAAAGAACTTTTGTTAATGTGTGTAATTTTAAATATTAAACTTTTATCATCATTTAAACTTATTATCCAGGGAAAAACGCAGTCATTCCGATGTTGCCTCATAAAATGTGATAATTGTAAAACCATTCCATCCATTATCGCCATATTAAATAATATAGTGTACAAAGAATATAATAATATACGTTTTGTAATTTTTTAAGAGGCTTTTTATTTCTAACTACCTTTTTAAGCTATCTTTTATTAGTATTACTACATACTACGACAAAATATTTTATAATTACTAGTACTCAAAAATTTAAAATTACCATAAAATCTGAATTCATCATTTCAAAGAAAAATATGATTATTATATTCACAAGAGTATTTATTTAATCTAAAATTTAGTCTGAAAATAACAGTTTCAAAAATTAATTATAATTATGTCAGTGTCACTATACAATAAAGGGCTGGTGGGAATGTTAGCAAAAAAAAAGTAGTGTTTTACAATTTTTATTTTCCAAATTTAAATACAAATTCTCGTGACAAATTATTCTATAAATCTCCAATATCGTACTTGTATAAATCTAAATTGATTAATTTACAGTGCCGCTACATAACTAATTGTTCGAATATTTATATTTATATCCTAACCGACTTATACAATAGAATAAAATACAAAATGGATACATTGAAACTAGTGTACTTCAGACATTTAAGCCGTGATTACTAGGAGACAAACGTTCCACAATATATCACATTAAAAGTCGACAAATATTAACTATAAATGATTAATATTAGACATAGAGAGAGACAAAACATTACATTAATAACATATTGCTCTTAAGCGCGTAAATTAAGGGGTTTATCAGATCTTTCCTTTTTCTGTAGCAACTGTTTAACGACGCAAAAAATCATATTGCTTCTTGAGATGAAATCTTTAACACCTCGTATGAGGTCTCTATTTTATAGGTCGATATTTTGCAGAACATATGTCGCCTAGTATGCGAAATGGGACGGATTTTAACTAATTATCAGTCACATTTAAATATCAAAAATTGATAATAATAATATGAACAATGTCAAAATTTACAAAATACATGTGATTATTTCATGTGATGTTTCACCTTGCATTGGTTGAAACAATTATTTCGTTTCGATATTAGATTGAACTACATTCTTAGCTAAACCTATTACTTTACGATATGTTTATTCTAATTCATACATGTAGATATATAGGGGTCATCCATAAAATACCTCACATCTGTATGGAAAAGGTATCCCTAATATCAAACTTGCGATATTTATGGAGTTTAGTTTTGTATTCGTGACGTCACACATATATATTTAATGGAAATAAAAAAAATTGCATATAACCCACTTCAGCGTGAATCATTAACGACCATGTACGTATTATATACACCAAATAGATCGGTAAGTTTGAACACATTAATATTTCCGTCTTTCTACAGCCTTCAAATCAAGACAATAGCTTTAAAATGCTGTTATTAGGGATAAAGTGACCAGAAGTTAAATTTATTAGCAGTTCTATGTCTTTATTAATAAATAAATATCAAAACTTAGCAAATTAGTGACGTCACAGACAGCTTAATGCGACTACGAGTGTTCATTGACTATAAAATCTATGTGACGTATTTTATGGATGACTCTAATAATGAGCATTGCTTAGAAGGCACTAATATATCAATCCATCCACATTCACCCACCATTGACGTTTATTGAAATAATGATTACATCTTACGAGGGTCCTACTCTATACGATTTGTTGCGATACGCTATGGCGGAGTCGTGGACGCGTCGACTTACTGCTAAAACGAAATGGGGAGGGCGGTCCAAGAGGCCATGTAGATGACGCAGTCATTAACATTCAGCTATATAAAGTATGACTTCGGTGTTTTTTCTTCGAATAAATGCTTCTAACAGGCATGGCGAACTTGAAGAGTTCTGCCCAAAACGCCTCTTAAATATAATAATTAAGAATGATGTAATCGATAAATCTGATTAAGCAATGTTAATTTTCAGGACAAAATTACATTGACAAGTAGCGCCTCTAGCGGCAAAAGTTGGCAACCGCCCTCCCCATTACTAACGGTCCTACTTACCGTAAGTACACCGCTACACGATACAATATTAACTAAATTCGTAACGGAGATATTTGTTCGAAATTGAAACGTCGCGAACCGAAGTCTCGCAGAGGCCAGTGGTGTAGAGTTTCGTAAAGCCGTGCTCAGAGACGAGGCGGGCCGTTCCGAAGTTTCCTAACTCCCTAACAGTATCACACTTCGGAACGCCGCTCCGACCAAATAAAACGTGCCAATAGTAAATTATCACTCAACCAGATTCGGGCCACCCATTTAGAAAGCAGTGTATGAGATTTCAAGTGAAGAATTTGAAACAAATGGGCTGTGGCGTCATACACTGTAACGGCATTCGATCGAAACTCGTCACCGGATCGTCGGGATCGCTCGCAACACCGCGCTGACGTCAATACATGAACGCTAGAAACAGATTGTTGGTCTTCGACTGCTTCCTCACTCCCTTGCTCTCCCACCTGTACCGGTTCCGCCCGCAGCCGTCGTCGTGGTAATACGAATACTCCGGGTAGGGGATGTAGGCGCCGGTAGCCGGATCGATGGGCACCATGATGGGCAAATCGGTCATCGACGCGGGACGGTCGTACGACGAACTCGAGTCGTAACCGCGGGGTTCGGCGTACTGCGGGCTGGTACTCTCCACTTGGTTTTCCACTTCATGGCTCTGATTGCACACGGGGACGCTTCTGCTCGTATCCGCTGAGATATTCGAGCGGGAGCGGAGCATCGGCCGCGTCGACGAGAAGTCCGTGGAATGCTGGAGACTCTTCGAACGCGGACGGAGACGCGGGGACATCTCGTCAATACGCGAGAGCGTGTGTCTACGTACTGGACGGTAGACCTTCCTGTCGCCGAGTCTCGGTATCTTGCGGTGGGAGTTGTACGTGTGGAGGGAGGGGGAGGGGGAGGGCCGGCGCGGGGGGTTGCGCGCGGGGGCCTGGGGGGCCGCCACGAGGTCCCTCATCTGGTCGCGTGCTCAGTAGTTGTAGGGCCCGTACTGGGAGCCGTGGTAGTACGGCCCGGGGTACGCCTGCGGGGGCGGGTAGCCGGGGTACGCGTACTGCTGCTTTTGCGGGTACACTGGAAAATTAAACGATTCGTAATTAGAACTACACAGTGATTGATATAAAAACGTGTGAAATTAATTCTAAAGTACTTATATAGTTAAATTATTAAAATGAGTTTACAATTTATTTTTACACATTGGGCATAAAGGGAAGTTTGATTGTACGTTATTTTTTAAAACACAGTAAGGAATAGAAAAAAAACCGGATAAAATAAATTATTACTATTATTGAAGTTACTCGCAAATAAAGAAATTAAAAAGTAAGTTACACACGGACGTACAAAACCATTTTTATTGTTTAACTTTATTGATTTTAAAGTAATTTAATAAAAGATACTAAGCCTTAAAAGACTAAGGCTTACTCGTACTACTTAATACTTAAAAAACACTGTACCTTTCAATGTAATTCAGAAATTGTTTTATAAATTATCTAGGGCTTAAAATGTACTGTAACCGAGTTAATATACCACACACCGTTCAAGCATTTTATTTTTATTCATAAAAAATGTATTTACAAGTCTTACGTAATATTCAATGATTGCTTACTATAACAATTTTCGACGCAGTTGGAACAAATTGCATACTTGACCTTTTTGATCCGAGTGTCCAGAAATGAGAAAACGTTAATAATTTGAACAGACTCTTACCAATTACATAAGATAACGAGGCAATATTAAACTCATTGAATCGTACATTTATAAGTAAGTAGGTAGCAATCCAGCTAACTGTCAGCTGTTTCATATAAGCTATAAATACTGCGAAATCTTGTTGTCAACTTTTTATGAGCCATTTCGATTTTTCTGATTTGTATTATTTCTCTTTATGGAAATTTGGAAGTATATTGCCTTGTCACATTCGTGTCAGTTGTCAGGTAATCGTCAACCCATAACTGTCTCACTGCGAGACACGGATATTCTTTCAGATTAAGAGAGTATTAGGCCATAGTCCGCCGCATTGGCCAAGCTGCGAATTGGCAGACTTCACACACCATTGAGAACTTTTTTAAAAACTAAAAAACAGATGTGTAGGTTGTTTACAATGTTTTCCTTCGCCGTAGATTGTAATAATAGTTATAGATTCCGATGGATAGTATTTACTCCCCTCCTCTATACGGTTATGCTAATAAATCTTAATAACTTCCAATTTCCCTTCAAACCATGAACCAGTAACTGACGAATAACGGTAATCGCGTCATCAGCAGACTACAGCTTCCGTGGAGCTCGGTGGATGTCATCAAGAAGCCGGTTTCTATCGAAGGTTACCGGGTATGGTCAGCGAGCGTTACCGGGCATGAGGTACTGCATGTTGAGCGCCTCCTCGCGCTCGCGCTCGCCGCGCAGGCAGACGGCGGCGGCGGCCAGCAGCACGGCGGCCAGCAGCGCCAGCGCGGCGCCGCACCACGCCACCATGTACGACCAGTCGTACCACGTGCGCGAGTTAGCGCGCAATATCTGGTTTAGACGACGCGTTTGGTTGTGTGTTTGTTGGCGGATATGTTTGTGCGTGTAAAGTTTTTGACGAATGTGATGTGTGAGTTTACGTGTGTGAATTTTAGTGTTTTTTTAGTCGTGTGTTAGTGTTAGATATGTTTATGAGTTTATTGGTGTGAGTTTGTGATTTGGGAATTTGTGGTTTGCATTAATGTGTAGTGTGTGTAGTTTGTGGCGTTTGGAGTGTGTGTGAGTTTTTGATGTGTATAAATTTGTAGTATATTTAAGTTTTTGGTTTACATAAGTTTATATTGTACGTAAGTTTGTTGTGTATGTGAATTTGTGGACAATGTGATTGTGGTGTGTATGTGAGTTTGTTGTTGTATGTGTTTGTGAGTTGTTGGTGCGCGTGAGATAGATATGTATGCACGTTTGGGGCGTGTATTGAAATGTACGAATGTTCGTATATGTTGTGGAATTTATGACATGTAAGAGTTTATTGTTTTATATTGTAGTTGTGCGTGTTTTAGTTACAATCAATACGTAGTTTGTGCGGATTATTAGTTTGTGAAACCAAGATGATTGTAATCACCGTATTCCACGTTTGTTAGAATTTTAAATTAGAAAAGGCGTTGATATTGATAACATATGTAAATTATTCATTTGGTACAATGTTTAAATAATATTATGGATATTGTTAACAGTTTATAAAATGTATAAAGTATTTGGTATGTTTATAAAGTGCAAGTATGGTATATTTTATTTTACAAGTAATAATTTTATATTAAAACAATATTTGTGTCGTTTGTTTTGACAAAACCATGTAAAAATGATCGTATTTTATGTAAAGAACGATTTGATTAAGCGTTATATAATGTAATATATCCCAAGTGTTTATGTATTCCATTATGATGTATGGAAGTGAACATGCCAGATGATATTCCACATTATCCGTGACCGATTTGTATGAGAAATGATTTGTACAGTCGAGTTCCGTTATTGGTATGGTATGTACATAGTTAATGTAAAGCGAGTTAGTTGCGTTGGCGTAAACCAGATATTATTTTATATGATAGCGAATTAGGTGTTTAATGCATTAATCGCCGACAGCCGCCGCACCGCAGTAGCCACGTTTCAAAGAAACATGAAAAGAAAGAAAAAGCGTTTTGTTAGTATGATGTACTCACGTGTCTTCCTAATATTTATATATAGTTTTGTTGTAAATAAATGGTTTTTTTTTTCGATTTTAAACAGAGTTGGACTAACAGATGTTAAGTACGCACAACTAAAAATGAGAATAATAAGTGTTTAATTAATAGACCGATTAATTTATATCAATTTTTTTGACAATTTGTCTATATTCTCAGCTATTTATTACGTCGGGAAAATTTTATACTAAAAATATTGAAGACATTTAAAAATGCTTATTATTTCGTTCCTACTCATATAAAAATACATATGATATACCTAAATAAAGACACTAGTGAGTACATAATTAATTGAAGGCGAGTTTTATAATATACAGAAGATTCTCGGCACCTGAAACGAGCAAAGGACCAAACCGCCAAGCGTTAACTGTCACCGCGTCACAAGATGGCGGACGCTCACAAAATGGCGGCTAACCTGGCATTATGTACTGCACGTTATTTTGTTGTTCCCGCCGTTTCTCCTTACTGAGGCAAATGGCGGCGGAGAAGAAGAGAATGGAGCTCCCGAAGGACACACCGACGGACAACCACGCCAGGATGTACGACCAATCGTACCAAATTGACGAGTTGTTTTTTAACACCTGTTTCGGGTCGGTGAGGTTTAATGCCCATATGTTTTATGAGTTATATATCTTTACAAGTAAAAACCGTATAGACCAGGTATAGAAGATTTTCCATTAAGTTTAAGAATAGTTTGTTTTTGCAAATACTAATTTTAACGGTTTTAAAATTTGTAACTTTCAATAAATTTATGGGACCTTTACAGATTGACATAAAAATCCTGAAGGAGAACTTCACGTTCAATTCGATTTAATTCCACTTTTTTATTTATAACTTAATAACTTTTACCAGGTGTGGCCATATATTGCCTATTCAAAATAATATTTAAGGTATTAGTGTTTATTGGTACATTAACAGAACTTACATTAGGCCATTGTTGATAGTACTCTTCGCCGACAACCTTTTCCTTTTCGTAGAACTCCACTCCGTGCCATAGGGCCATAGCACCTGCTGCTAGTAAACCTGGAAACAGCAAAGACCTCATATAAGATTTATATAAATTTAACTAAAATAATATAATACAGAACTACCACTTCTTAGAAACTTCCAAGTAATACAACACTACCTTATTTATATCACAAGACAGCAGGATGAACAAATCTCTGGTTATTGACACAAAAATTAGATTAAGGGTTGTCTGACTTATTTCGTCTACCGACAACTTCTAGGATCATTATTTTCGTTCCACCTTCTTCCGCTATTTGGAAATTATTCGACTAAATACCAAGATTTACCTATAACCATAATCTCTCTGAACTATTTGGTCAGCGAAAAACAAAGATCACCTCCCAAACACTTTCTTAAACATCATATATTATAACAATCATCATATTTGACAAATTATTCAATGACATTTCTATATAAGAGTGTTGTTATAAATTTTTACCTTGAAGTTCCCACGGGAGCCGCATACTCCCTGAAAAATGACCCACATAGAAGTGTGGCCGGATTTATCTTTTTTATCATTAGTTGTATTCTTTGACGACCCGCGTGGCGGAGCGGTCACCATACCGGTCTGATACGCAGTGGGTCCCGGTTCGATTCCCGGCCAGACAGACATCTGAATGATGAGTTTAGATTTCTGTTCTGGGTCTGGGTGTTTGTTTATGTTAGACGAAGGTCTTTATGTGTCCATGGCACCCACGACACAGGAGAAAATCCTACTGTGGGGCTATGAGTGTAGAAAGTGTATGAGTATTCTGAACGTCATACAGCTGACTGGAAGAAATTCTCCAACAATTCTGCAAAGTACACAATGTTTTAACAAACAAATAAGAACTCACAAGTGACAAGCATGAGGATCGCCGTCGCGGTGATGTTCCCGGGGCTGCGCTTCCAGCAGCCGACCACGCCCGTCCAGAAAGCGATGAACAGGGACAGGAAGGCCACCATGAAAAGCGCGACTGTTGACCTCGCCATGTGCAACCTGGAATAGATACATTTCAAAATCAAACGGAGACAATGAAACTCGAGGATATCAATTTTATCTGTAATTATCTGTAACGTGACTAAAGAAGTACAATTTTTTACTAATGGAGTACTAAGTGTATACAGACAACAATTATCGAGTATAAATGAAGAGAAGAAAAATCTTAAAATCCTACTGCTTTTTCTTCTCTTCTAATGATGAAGTTGAACGGGGATGTGCAGTGTGCATCACATAATACAGACAGAAGTAAATACATCCTAACCAAAGACAGAATGACCAAATAGACATTTTGTACAAGAAACACAAATATTTTTTTTTCTGTATTTGACATCATACTTAATACTTATATATACTCATATAATATTATAAAAGCGAAAGTTTGTAAGGAGGTATGTTTGTAACTCTTTCACGTAGAAAGTACTGATCCGGTTTGTGAGAAATTTTACTATTTTAATTATTTTACTATTTATATGGTACGTGGTATATGACGAAAGCAGCATTCTGCTGCTGGTAACTAACTGGTAACTTGTAGAAAATAATTGTAAGTAAAAAACGTAAACCTGTCTTTAAATTTTATTATTTTTAATACCTCAGTGAATTAGTTTCCATACAGATTGAAAGATATGAACCATTTTTTACTTTAAAGAGACATCCTTTTCAGACAAACTCCAGTCTCTCGCCAGATCTTCCCGGTCGAATTCCGATCAAGTGGTAGTGTAAGAAAATCATTGTCACTGACAATTTGTAAGTACCTATAGAAAATAAAGACATTTCATCTCAGGAGTCTAAATATTACCTCGTCTGTTACATACACCATCGCCAATATAATTGAGGAAACAATAAATCGTCAATCATAATAAATAGCGAACAATAGCCCGATCCCTCGCTGTCTCTGACCGTTTGTCATATGGCCTAGTTTTTGCACAAGGCCTTGTTGCGAGATGTTCGCGACTAGTTTAAAGCAATGACTGTATTTAATTTTTATAACTGAACTTGATTTTAATAGGCACATTGTCTGGGTAAAGAATATTTACGTGTGACGTGCCTACGTGTCATTTTCTATAAAACGAGAATGAACGAAATAATTTATGATTTTAAAAATTGTTACTACTATAACGTTTATTTTAAGGAAAATATACAAAATGTGATAAATTAAAAAAGGGAATAATGCATGAAATTTTAGTGTTTTTAATGAACACAAAGACATGAATGAATTACATTATTTTGTCAAAGATCATAAGAAATTGGTTATGAAACTATCAATCACTTTAAACGGTGGAGGGTTCGTCATCACAAAACATACGAACCTAATAGAGGAAAGATATAGTGTTAATGATAATACCATAATGACTTTTTATAATATAAGTTTAAAGTAAGAAGCAATAGAGGTTGCAGTCCATTTATATCAACACAATATAAACAGATGTTTTATCTCAAGTCAATTACAGATGCGCAACGCGTCTTTGATCGACTTCAGATGGAACCCCTGTTCTATATGAAGTTGCTTACAGATGTCCATGGGCAGTGACCACTTACCATCAGGTGAACTGCATGCTCGTTTGCTACTTCAATCTGATAAAAAAAGATCCGTTACTACTCCTGAGGACAATGATGGTCGCCTCATTGTTGTAATCGGGCAACCACATCCTTTCAACGTAAAAAACTGCATCACGCTAGATATACTTTTGGGGGTGGTACATTGCCGATTGAACCGTACTCGCTCTACCACCTGACAAGTACTAGTTTTCAAGGTAGTAGATCTCTTTGTGGTTCGACTCCGGAAGCATCACCGCCACACCTATTTCTGCCTCATAACAGCAGTGTTATGCGCTGCTGTATTCTGGTCTGAAGGGTTTGGTAAGGGAGACATACTTTTTCGAGGCATTCCATCTTAGTCCTTAGGGGTAGCAACGCATCTGTGGCTACCATTAGGTGAGACTTTGATCTTACCTTGGGTTGATTACTGATGTCCATGGGCGACAGTAGCCACTTACCATCAGGTGGACTGCATGCACGTTTGTTACTTCCATACTATTAAAAAAAGAACTCCGGAAACGCCACAGCCACACCTATTTCTGTCTAATGACAAGAGCGTTGAGGTGTTGTGTTTAGGTCTGAAAGGTGTGGTAATGGAAACATACTAATCCAAGGCGTTCCAACTTAGATCTCAAGGGTAGCAAAGCGTCTGGGGCATACCATAAGGTGGACTGCATGCTCGTTTGCTACTTTCATATTTGAATGATAAATACCTGTTCATCGCATCATCAGAAAGTCCTTTGGTCTCGTTGTTTTCATCCGGGATAAAGTAATCTACATTGCTGCAGTGCGTTTCGACCGGCGACAAGTAGATCTCGACTGGAAAGAAAGAAAAACTAGGGTAAGTCGGGTAAGTACTTATGTATATTTAAGGCGGGTACAAATATATCCACAGTACAAACTAGATACAGAGAATGCCAGTAATTCGCATGGCTTCGCTTTGTTATCAAATTTTATGAAATAAATGCGTTAATAATGTTCAGTGTTTTCATCGTTTTTTAACATGAGATATTCCGTAAAAATATCTAAAAAGATTGACATATCCATGCATTTAAAGTTTTCGCTACATAAATATTTATAAACATTTCTTATTCACGATTTTAATTATTTTACCTCCGCGAGTAGATTTTGGTAAACAAAGAATTGATTTATCTCTTTGTTGAATCGTTACCATAGATTTATCACATACATAGCTTTTAATAATGTATTTGTATTGTATTCCAATAATATTTTTTATGTATAGTTTTATTTATTTATATTTTATATAGTTATGTAATTTATCATAAATAAAACATACTCGTACTTCTTTATCGTTAAAAATGCTAATATTTGCTACAATACCTATATAATCGACCTCGCAAAATGTGAATAATATAACCAAATGCCAGATAAATGAGTCATCTCAATATCCTTAGCTTGTTTCAAATGACTAATATAATTTGCAGAAATGTATAGGAATTGTTTGCGAATGTTTCTTAAATAAGCTTAATCAATTTATTGAATGGTCATTAACATTATAAGCTTATTACCCGAATCTATTAGTCGCATGTTATTGTATTAAAAAGCAAATTATGAATAATCATGTATTTGGTATGAATAAGAATCTAAAAAGGATGTTGGATTGGTACTCGTGAAGCAGTAATTGTCGTTATGACCTTATTACTTGAATTAATTTGTAGCACATTATAGTTGTTTAAAAAGCTAATTATGAATAATCATGAATATGGGGTGATGAATAAGAATCTAAAACTGATCTTGGATTGGTACTCTTAAAACGTTAATTTTGCGTTCATTACTTGAATTAATTTGTCACATCTTATCATTGGTTAAGAACAATATTATAGTTATAGTTGAGGTGAATTAATGTTAGTAATGATTTTTTGTTTATTATTCCAATACCTATTTGAGTTAAGTTCAGCCAAATTAGATATGTACTTGATAGATGAATTATTTTCAATGGACCTATTTTTCAACCAAAATTTGCCAGCAAGGAAGCGTCTTCTTAAAAATAATGGGTATAAGTTGAG
>MOOZ01000096.1:369763-387794 GCA_002930495.1 Cecropterus lyciades | reverse complement strand
CGTCGAATAATTCTTAGAACAATTGTCATATAAAAAGGAACCGTAATCTAATCTACTTCTAATACTTGATATGTACAATCTACGTAAATGTTTTGGGTGGACTCTCCAACCTGAACCCGATAAAACCTTGAGAATATTAATGAATTTTAGTCCTTTTTCACATATTTCTTTTATATGTTTACCCCATCTTAAGGATCGTCGATCCAACCACATCCCAAGGTATTTAACGTGGTCAACTACTTCTAAAGAAACATCATTAATCTTAAGGTTAACCTCTAGTAAATATACATACCTTGCTCTTAGTAGGCGATATCTCTAAATTAATTTCACAAAACATTTCATTAATATAATCTAAAGCCGCTTGAATTTGATTTTGAACATCAGTATAATTTTTTGAAGTACTATACAATACAAAATCATCCGCATATTGTGATATGTTTATATTGGGCATTGTTGATATTTCTTTAAATATCTCAATTGTTGACGCGTTGAAAAGTGATAATGGATCCCCATGTGGCAAACCGCGTCCTGTACTTCTAACAAGCTTATAACCTGGACCCTCCATTATAAGATTGCGCTCTCTTAAAAATGACCATAAGTAATTACAAAGCCTAGCCTATTCCTAGGCGATCTAAAGTATGACAAAGAAACATTATATCAACATTATTGTATCTAAATCTAAAAAGCAACCTAGAGTGATTTCATTTTTAGTATAACCTATTTGAATATTTGTAATTAAGTCCGATAAATTATTCAAAGTAGAGCGACTTTTCCTAAATCCCTTTGTTTCTTCTGATAAAATACAATTCCTCTATAAGTACCATTCTATCCTGTTATTAATAATACTATGAAATATTTTGCATAAACATGAAATAAGGGAAATAGGTCTAAGAGATGACGTACAATTGATATCTCGCCCAGGTTTTGGAATAGGTATAACACGAATATGCCGCCATTGATAAGGAACAAAACTTTGCGCCAAAAAAAGATTGTAGACACTTAGCAACACTGACTTACCGGTTTCAGGAAGGTTGTATATCATACTGTATGAGACGTCATCAAACCCGGGTGACGTATTAGGAGTTAATTATCACTGCTTTACGGTGATGGAAAACATCGTGAAGAAACCTACACATCTGACAGTTCTTTAAAAAGTTCTCATAGAGGTGTGAGGTCTACCAATTCGCGTTTGGCCAGCGCGGCGGACTATGGTCTGAAACTCTCGATCTGAGAGAAGACCCGTGCATTGAGACGATTATGGGTTGGCGGTAAACGACCTTGCAGTCTGATGTGATCAATGGTCACTGCGATGCTATATTAAATCCCAGATAGGATTGAAGTAAAAGTCGGCCACAGATAAGTTGTTACCTAAGTGTTTCTCTCTTCCATCGCCGTAAAGGTAGTATTAAAATTATTAAACTTACATATCACGTGTCTTATTTGTATCCAATCCACACGCAACAAATTCCCGACGAAGTAATTATACCTGACCTTTTCGGTGCTATCCTTGATACAACGCGTTTATTAAATATATTACTTCCGAAACTTGTAAAGAATAAATTTCTCAATTAATGTTGCCAAGACCACATGAATTTTTTAATTATAAAAATGACGTGCATTAAGAGCATAAAAGTGATACTTCTTAGAAGACATCAAAATATTGTACATAATTGAAACACATGATGAACATTTAATTTTTTTCATAATTTTATGTGTGGAAATATGTAAAGGAATAATTCATGTACATAAACTGATCATTTATATAATTCTGCCTAAACATATATCAGATATACATATATCAGAAATTGTTAAAATTTCGCTCTTTTAAACCAGCCGTTATTTGTTTAATATTGCCCTTATTTGAAAACACTCGATTTATTCTTCTATTTTTATATATTAATAAACATCCTCATAGTTATTATCCACTTTCAAAAACATTTCCCGTTATTTTGTTGATATGTTATAAATATGTAAAAGCATTCATAAAATAAATAATATTTGCAATTGTTATAAAATATTACTTTTGTAGAAAGGTTCTTGCTATTAAATTGAACTTTGTAAATAAAGATATATAGTACTGTTTATATCAATACATTGTGGACCTAACATCACCTAAATAATCTAACCTAAGAAATATATTGCACGGCGAAACGTTACCAGAACAACGGTATCACTAATACTGCCTGTCATATTTATTAATTGACATCAAACCGTCGCCAAATTCTCATTCGAAACGTTCAACGTGTGGAACCGCCCTAAATCAAGTTATAGTATTACTCAGCAAACCGGTGATCTACAGTTTGTTTAAGTCCGCTATGTATTTGCATATGAGAAATATGGACTGGTTTCTCTAGTTAATTCCATTGTCATGTTCCACACATTTTTTCACAGCTCATATATTTTTTTATATACTTGTACTATAAACTGTAGTAGTAACCGTAGTACTGGTTAGTAAGTGGTAATACTCACGGTTCGATTGCGCTACTACCGCCATTACAGAGGCCAACGACTGTGGTTACATTCATGGGGTGTACGATTCAGTCCACAGTATAGTATAGAAGTGATTATTCTTATTTCAGGAGGAAAGCGACCCAATTCCGAATAAGAAGTCCTATTGAGGGTAAGTAAAACATCTATCCGAGAGACGCATAGTTCGTCCATGATCTGCAGTAACTACCAAACATCAAGAATACAAATTTAGAAAACAATTAGTAAAAATGCATATTTACTAAAATTAAAAACGAGTTGAATTATTATCATGACAATTATATAAAAATTCATATTTGCATAACTACATTTTATTGTGTTATTATTCAATCCAAGTGATATATTTCTTAAATCTCTTCACATATATCTCAAATAATTGCAACGTTAACCTGTTAATGCTTCGTTGAATTCCTAAGTGCGTAAGTAAAGTCGATTCGATGCGGTAACGAAGTGAAAGATGCTGGTAACGAGTACGTAATTGCAATCAACTAATGACTTGTGTCGTGTGAACTGAGATTGCTAGGAATGTCTACATTGAGTCAACTTTATTGTGTAAAATGCAAAAGCAATCTAAAATGTACCAGTAAAAAAGCGTGTGTGTGTGTAATTCACACGCGGCAGAAGTGAAACTTAATAGTAATAAATAAAAAAATATTTCTGACCATGACGGTATTACGACTCACGTGGTGGAGCGGTCACCATACCGGTCTGATACGCAGTGGGTCCTGGGTTCGATCCCCGGCCAAACAGACATCTAAATGATGAGTTTAGATTTCTGTTTAGATGTCTGTGTGTCCTACCCACGCATCCACGACACAGGAGAAAAATCCTACTGTGGGGCTATAAATGTAGAAAGCGTTTAAGACAAATGCTTTTTCAATAATCGATTAAGTAATCACTACAGCTTATATTCGGATATCCGGTTTCACATTTACCAATCTTGCTCATATACAAGCTACAAAGTAAAATCGTTAGCGTGATTCAGAAAGAGGTATGGCGCCATCTAGTTGTTGTAGGTTTCCTTACGACGTTTTCCTTCACTGTAAAGCAGTGATAATTTATTTCTCATACGGACATAATTTTAGAAAAAATTAGTTGTGTGTGGCTGTGATTCGAACCTCGATTGAGCCGAGTTTAAACTTTTAAGCTATCACTGTTTCCCCGTGTAACACTTTTGTAAATCTTTTATAGTTTAATGGGAGAGGATATAAATTTCAGTTCAAATTTTCAGGTTATTATTTTTTGGAGAATGCTTTGTCCTGTGCCCAGCAGTGAGACAATACTAAGTTGTATACACATACGTCGCGCCGGGAAGATCATTGCACCTGTAATACAATGAACCAGGAAAATCAGTAACTCGATAGGCTCACTTCTCACCCGCAAAGCTTACTCTTTGTAGTTGATCCGTTTACCATTAGCCCTGCGTGACTTGTGACTTGTATGTAATCTGAAGTTCACGGTAACCCTCTTAGGAGTTCAGATTGGTTTAAGTTCAAGTTTCAAAACCTTTTAACGTGTTTATTAGATTTACGTGCATGTAACAGATACAGGTTAAGTGGCTTTCCAAATGTACTTGGTGATTCTTTGACGCCATCGTCTAGCGGATTCCGAAAGGGGAGGAGGGGGGATTAATTGAAGAACTTTAATCCATCCGTCATCTTCGGGAGCGGCAACATTTCCGAAATAGTCCTATCCTAATTCTAAAACCTCCAAAATCTATCTTACCGGTAGGCCTTTTTTTGCTATCAGCTGCTTTGAAAGCTTTCTGTTGGTTAAGCCAAAAACGAAAATTCTTGATTTGCCAGTGCATCGAACTGATTTTATTCCTCTGATCTTGATAAACTAGTTTAGTTAGAAGATCAGATCCGTAATCATAAAGGAGAAAGTGAGTGTCTGAAATCTCTATTATCTCTATAATAATTACAAATGATCAACTTCTGATGAAGTTATACTTGTTGACGTAACGTATGAGGCAATTGCAGTACCTTAACAAGTAACTCCCACATCGAGAAGGTAATAAACATATCAGTGCCATTGTATTCGTATTGTTCGCACTTCTGTGACAAATTACACAATGCACTCACCTACTATACTATGTGCGTGTTCCAAGGACTCCTTTACTATCTCGTTCCAGACTGATCTCATAATCACCTTGCGATATAATAAAACTTTGCTCTTAGCACAAGTTAATAACTATTTATAAAAACAATCGTTGTTTACGTATTCCCTCATACATTGCAAGTTTACGCTTTTGTTTTAGCCATAACTTGCAACGTTCTTAGCAATTATGGACGAATACATAAACATTAATCTTTTGATAAAACCTAATAACCTCGTACAATAGTCATCGTGCTTAAAAATTTACACGTATTGAAAGAAGCGAGTATGTCACAGTACAAGGATACCATGTGTTTGGTTACGTAGCAGCTTCTTAGTCATTAACTACTACACTACAATCATCTTTGACTTGAGCGAAAAGTTTTTTAATTGCAAACATCAGAACGTGAAAAATATTTGCGATATTTCCGCTAAGAAAAATCCTATTTCCAACGAAAGTCCCTAGCGCGAGCTGTCCTATGATCCTATAATGACAGTGGCTCTTTCAATAGACTCCTACCTGGTCTTCTACGTTGAAAATGAGTATTGTGAAACCAGTGTAAGTAGGTGCAACATACCAAGCTATGTAGGTAGAACAATGCGTGAGCCATGGATGCATATTGAATATTCAATAGCTACACTGATAATTGTACTCCGACGTCACAAGTACTATTTGGTATCACATTTAGGTGCTTGCTTCTTAGTTTATTTTATGTAAAAAGATCAATTAATTATGGACACATTTGGCTGGGCGATTAGGTCGAACCTCATCCAATCTTACGTAGGGAAGGAGGTCTCAACTTAACGTCAAGTATTATTTCTGCAAGAAACCGTGCAGAATTTCGAGGAAACTACATGAATTAAGTAAAACATGTTATTCTCAAAATTTTGAACAATCTCACGCGAGATTTGTGGGTGGAGACAAATCTCTCTATATCGCACCAAGTGGGAAATGGAGTCGAAAAACCGCCATAATCACTTCACGTTTGTAACAAACTCAAGAAATAAGGCCTTCCTGAAAGCGATATCTGCTGCCTACATATATTTAAATGAAATGAAAGGTGTTTCTGAAATCTACCTAACAATAAGTAGGCACGGCCATAGACAGCGGCGACATTCTTATGTTTGTAGTTTACTGCTTCCTTTAAAATAAAATTGCTTAATCATCACGCCACAATCTTATCTAACAAAAGTGACATTACAATTTATCATTTTTGAAGTCGGTTAAAAGTACATCTACTAAATCAAAAGTTAATACAATTTTATCTCAATTTTTTTTCAACGGGAGTGGAAGCGCGTCCTTCTTGTCGTTTACAAAAAATATCTATTCTTAAGTAACACACCAAAGTACAAAATCTTCAGTTACTATGCTTACAGTCAATATTTACCAATTTGCAGACAGTATTTAACAATCTTACCCAACGATCGTAGTGTCAGTGCGAACAGCGCCCTTTCTTACGGTGAAAGCTAATTTCTCCCATACATTACGCACTTATTTGCATACGGGTCATCTACGACGCCACCTGCGGCAGTGGTCATGTTATTGCTAAAAGTACCTGCATTACGCAGGTAATGCCAGATAAGATCAGAACTTTCTTTGAACATCTTTTTAATTGCAGTTTAAATCTTTTCAAAATTCAAGTCTTTCAATCTTTATTTTTATTTGGTACAATGATGCATCAGTTCATCAGTATCGTTGTGTGTGTAATGATAATATTACGAAAATGATTAACTATACATCGCAGGGCTTAAACTACTGTAGCTAGAACCGTTAATTTAGACCAATGTGTTCATTTTACAATGTAATTATTAACCTACGGTTTTTTTTATTCCATCTTCTAAATGGGTCACCTTTTAAGTAAATATAAAGAGTAAATACAGAGAGATAAAAAGAACGTGTGAGACAATTTACACTAGAAATTTTCTATGTTCTAAATTGATATTGTACAACAAGTCAAACTAGGAAGTATTTATTTTTAATTAGGTGGCAATCCATTATTACCATTGTCTGTTTTCAACATTTCTTCCATTTTTTAATACCTTACTTGTAAATATAAGCACAGATTTCTCTGCGCGTTTCTAAATAAAAGACACGACTCTTGTACGATGATGCGCCAGCTCATGTATTTTTAATACCTATTCATGTTTTTAAAGTACAGATGTTCTCTTCATTAACATAGATAACACACAAATAGCTATCTCGTGCTGATCGGATCAGGGTTAACTACGATCTGGGAAAACTTGGAAGGTAGATCCTTTCGTGCGCCGACTTCCAAGGCATCGCCGCAACGCCTGTTCTTGCCTTAAAACGAGTGTTACGCTTTGTTTTCTTTAAAGGCGTAAGTAAGGGTGTCCGTAAGGGATACACTTGTGCAAAGTGTTCAATTTAAGTGTTCAATTCAAGTTAGTCCAGAGAAGAAGCAACGCATTTATGAATAATCTCAGGTAGGAATCTAATCTTACCTGGGTTCGATTTAAAGATAAAATTAAATAATTAAATTATATGACATCTTAACAATTAAACTATATGTTACCTTTGATTTAAATTCGGGTGAAACCGCTGATCACAACTAGAATTTAATATTAAAAAAAATGAAAATACCTCATAAGCCTATTGGGCTGGGTCCAAATATGATAAGTGTGCCTCAAATAGGTGACCCGGTCTGAGCATTTCAGATTGTGGGCGACGAGAGAAAGTTGCGATTGACGTCCTTGTTACATCGCGTTGAGACTAGCAATGAGTTGTCCGATTAGCCTTTTATCTGTGACCTTGGACTAGGAACCTGATAATAGAAAGGTAGAAGTTAACAGACGCGTCGAACGCTGCTTGGGTATCGATCTACAGAGTTAAGCAATGTTGTCGCGGTCGCAAGTTGATGGGTATACGCTAGTAACTAAACGTAATAACAGAAACGTCAGAATGCTGCTGGTGTAGATCGATCTACAAAGTTTAGTAAAGTGTGGCACGGTCGAGATTTGGATGGGTACATCTAGTAACTAAATATCATAACAGAACTATCGAACGATACTTATGTATCGATCTACAAGTTTATTAACAACTGGCACTATCGCGAGTTGGATGGGTCACTATTAGAAGCTAAACTTCATAACAAAAGCATCGAAGTCTGCTTGTGTGGATTTATCTTCAAAGTTAAGCAGTCTGGCGCCGTCAACAGTTGGGTACTACAAGGTACTGTAGTGGCATATCGTTTCTGTTAAGCTGTAGTTCCCGATTTTTAGCACCAGTAATCATTAAATCTTGTCTTGTAAAAAAATCAATACTGGTAGGTCCCTAACTCGTTCCTTCTTCTACTAACTTGGATTGCTTACTACGAAAGCAATGTGGCGAAAGTCACCATACCATCAGTAGTAAACAAAAGGAATAAAAGCAAGAAGTTCATACTTCTGGCTGCACATAATACAAATTGCCATAAGCGCACTCGTCACACTGCCAATATCAATTGGTAAGGCACATATATTAGTCTTAAGACGACACGATGGAATTTAGATATATCCTTGATTTGAGGAGGGCCTACTATTTAAACAATGACGCGCTTACTGATGAAATGTAGTCACCGTCGCCTATGTACTTTTGCAACGCCAGTGGAGTTGCCAATGGAGGAATATTTTCAACATATAGTAAATTAGCCTAGTGTATAATATTTAATTTTTCTAATCAGTTGCTACGCTATATTTAATGTTGGTGCAACCCTTTGTGGTTTAACTCTGGAGGCATTACCGACACCAATCCACCGACATTTCTGAATAATAATGCAGTGTTAAGCGCTGTCATGTTCTAGGCTGAAGAATGTGATAAGCAAAACGTTCACTTGTTTGAGGCGTTCCCACTTAGTCCTCCGAGGTAGCAACACTTCTGTTACCTATCTCAAAGAAGACTTAACTGTCAGGTGGGCTGTATGTCCATCGTTTGCTACTTCTTTATTATAAAAAAAAATGTTTTACTCTACCGTTTCATATTTTGTATCAAGCAAAATAGAAACTGATGTGTTATTATTCTACCTTTATTGCTTAACTGTACATTAAATTAGGTTAACTTAAGTTCTCATGTAAGTGAATGAGAACAAAGATTCTTTAACCAAAAAACCATAATTCAAAAATAGTTTCTATTATAAAAAAAAAAAAAAAACATTTTTATATGAACGACAACAAAAATATTTTGTTGATGCATCAAGGTGCATCGCATCAGGTCAATTATACTTTTATTTTTAATCAATTAATGAAGTATGTATTCCAAATTTCATCTCAACCGCTGCGTGCAAGACATTTTAAAACGAAAGTAAAGTATAACGTGAAAAGATTTTTGTCCTAAATAGTCTATCCTAAGTATATTTTACCAGGTGGTAGAAGTAATATAGTTCGAGAAGGTACCACTGCCACACCTAACCGCATGAAGCAGATCTTGCATTTCATTGACTTCTGATAGAACTCCTTCTGTACAAAGTTGCTTACAGATATCCATGGACGGCAGTGATGAGGCAATGCTCGTTTGTTACTAAAGTCTTATATAAAACAAAAACAAATTTATAACAACAAAGGCCATATGCATATAAGATATCATTTATACACGTATTCATAACAAAGTGTATATTAAATCTTACTTGAAAAGACATGTGACCTTCCACACACGATCACGCAAGCATGAAGTCCAATCTTTGCACATTCAATAAACTTTTAACATTGCTAGTGTTTATGGTTAATTATTATATTACTGGAATCATGAACAACGTTTAGGTTTTAAAGTAAAAACGACTTGTGGGACATAGAGGAAACCTGCCAGACCCTTAGCAAGTTCCGGGTTTAATACCGATCTAGGCAGACAAAAAAAAATCGATTTATGTCCTGAGTTTGTTTTTGGTCTCTGCGTGTTCACAGAACAGGGTACCGCAATATGGTGCTCTGAATTTAAAAACTAATATCGTACTAAGATATCGTTGAGACGAATCCAACGACACCACAAATATTAGAATAAGTACAGCCGTCGATCGTGCCAAAAAATTGAACATTCAGGTGCTATCATTACCCTCCTTCTGACTCAGTCGGATTTAAATAATATTTCTATTCAATATTTATTAATGGTGCGTTAAGGAAACGCCATAAACATCAAGCATGTATTGAGAACGCAAGGACAGTTTAAACATGGCCAGTGAAGTAGAACTGCAATTACAAAACCGTTTATTTAAATGCAATGGGTAGGCCGACTGGCATTACGTTATTCAACGTACGTAGCAATTTGGTATTTACAGTGGTACTCAACCTTTGTATTTTTTTATAGTTAGGTAGTAGCAAACGAGCATGCTGCCCACCTGATGGTAAGTGGCTACTGCCGCCCATCAACATCTGTAATCAACCCTCGGTAAGATCAAAGTCTCACCTAAGGTTAGGCACAGATGCGTTGCTACCCCTGAGGACTAAGATGGAATGCTTCGGAAAAGTATGTCTCCCTTACCCTTTAGACTAGAACACAACAGCGCATAACACTGCTGTTATTAGGAGTCGAATCACGAAGATTTCTACCACCATCAAAATTAATAAAAGTATTCATAGAATCTTTAACCATATCGTTAAAGTACACAGTTTTATGGCGGAAAATTGAGAAGTTTTAATTGGAAGGAAGACTTAATTGCATAATGTTTGAAAATCACTGTTTCTATTGTACTAACATTTTGAAATGTCGTGTGGCCTCAGTCTTGAATAGTACCACAACTTCTTCCCGTGGACATTGTAAGAGGAAATCAAGGGACAAAATCATTAAGATAGGCAAATTCCTGGACGAGTGTCTTCCTTTATAACTTCAGGTGACTATCGCCAAATGCTCCGATTAGGAGAGATCTGTCTACAGTTATGAAGAGAAAACGATATAGTCATAGACTACATTTTATACAGATGAAATCTAATTAATCTCTAGAATCATAGATCAATTCTCATAATTACTCTACTAAAAATCTTTCCGCGAGAAACCACGTGGTAAAATATAATGCGCATATGCGCAAATACTAATTAACCACATACCTACCTAAGAATTATTTAATGTTCACCAATAACAACAACCGATTCTATTCTGAGAATCCCAACATTGTTGTTTTCCTGAACCGCATTCGCGTATGAAGGTAAAACTTGTTTTCATACAAGTTAAAATCCAAAGCCAAGTTAAAACATGTATATTTATATCTCGCTCGTTCTCTATAGCCTGTGAGTGAGATACTGTTACATAAACATATTCAAAAACCGCCATTTTCAGTTACATGTATATTGACGCAAATTATTCTTCAGTGAATAAGTAAACACTGCATACATATTTTACTAGAAATAGCATTAGATATCAAATATATATAATATTTGCCCCTTATTCATCGGCAATACCACAAATCTGTCATAGGTACAAATTAAATGCGCATGCCTACACGTAAGAGAGTTTACAATAAGCTCATTATAAATTAATTGAGACAAAAGTATATGAATTCAAGTAAGTAACCAGGACATGGTTTAACATTAAGGTAATTAGATACCTTAGACATAAATCCATAGCTTGTCTCGTACGCGTAGCGGACATCCATATAAGTAGAAGAATCCAATGGAAAAATAAATTCATTCTTTAAAATAATATGTAATAAAACAGTCCGTAAACATTAAAGATATAGCACACATAAACATATCGTATGTAGATACTTAAAATTATAAATTAAAATCGATAAAAATTGTACAATATAATAGGAGGAAAGTAAACAAAATGGCGTGGCGTCACTTTTCCCGCCAATTACGTATGACCATAGACCATTCACTTTCACATCACATTTCCAGCATGAACTTATATGGCACCCTGTTAATTGCGATCACATTTGGCATGTCACACGGAATACCTGTTGAAAATGGCCGTTTATTATTTTATGACCATAAAGCATGCTATGGCGCTACCATGTAAATACATATAGCCTTGTACGAGTTTCTTTGAAATTATTAAGGGTCAAATAATAATTGGGACATAAAATCAAATCAAAACCTATTGAGCATGCCATTTTAGCCATAACTAAGCTTCATAAAATTCTATTGAATTCACACTACTCGTGATATAAAATTGAGGTCAATTAGAAAAATCAACTAAGAAGAGACAATTATAGAACGAAATCGAACGGAAACAATAAAAAAATCAAGTTTTAAATCTTGATGTTTTTAAAATGTGTTTTCTATTTATAATGGCAACCTATAAAAGCCAAATAATATATGAAAATGGCAGTTCTATTATTATGTCAATTTTACACATATATTTCTTTATTGGATTGATTTAATAATGTTTAATCTTTTTTGCCATGTTTCTGCAGCGTAAGCAGCAATAATACAAGGATTTGTGACACAACTAAAATAAAAAGTAGCTCTACATTATTTTCCACGCATGAACCGTACTTTTTAAAAATCGTGAGCTCATTGTTAACGCGCGATTGTGAATAAGACAAGTGAGTCGTGGTTTTGTAATTCGTGGACATTGAAGCGAGTACGCGTCACGCATTCATTGATACGTAAGCGGGTTAGCGTGGTACAGGCGGACTTAAGGCGTGGTCCAAGATGTAGGCGAACTGCTCTCAACAATGTAGTATTGAAAGTATGCATTTTTAAATATCAGGGTGCAACGTCAATACAGAATTGTCACAGCGCCAAGGCCGGCAGAGGGGTTTTAGTGATAAAAAACCCACATAACCCGGCGTCGCTCCTAAAACAACAATAGGTACCCTTAGTTTACGATTTTATTATGTTGCCTCAAAACAATCATTGTTTATATTTTCTTCCATCATTTCAAAATATATTGCTAGGTATGACCGAAAACGAAAGCTAAAACGTGGAGTGTACATTACAATGTAGTCGCAAAAACATAAACAATGATTGATTTGAGTGGTATTGGTACCTTTTAAAGGTTTCTGCCTCAAAAACAACAAACATGGACGTCATAGTTACAATATCATTGTCAAAAGAAATGCTCTTTGTAAAAGAGGCACAAAACAAGCGCAAAGTGATCGCAGACATTCGTAGGCGGTCAAATATTCCAGAAATTTGTCTGTGAGGCGTTACTAAACTAAATCTAAGGGTTTTCTCAAATTAGTCATCCTGGCTTACTCTTTCTTTTCATAAGAATATTTTATAGTTAAGGACTAACAGTAAATGCAGAAAATTATAGAAGTGTTAAATAAGAAGATTAGTCAATAAGATGGTTCGTACGGTAAACAACTTGTCACAAATGGAAACTTTTAACAGCAATCTCACTGGAAGTGAGATTCGAAAGCGGATACGCAACCGCACATCAACGATAAACCATCATTGCAATTCAAAGTCTTGTTCAATATCAAAAGTTTGATTTAAAATGATTGGATCTATTTTGTACTGTTATAGGCCTACGACCTTATAGAACTGCGATTTTCAGAACATTTCGCACAAGGTAAGTTTCAGAATTCCACATTGATCATTGAGTGATAAGAAAAAGGTGATAGAACCAGTATTGTTATTGAATAACACTACCACACCTACATATATCCAGCGTGCATTATATTGGTGGGTGGATTTGCATGCCAGCATTACTCGTGAGGCGGTTTTGTCCTAAGAGGGGTAATCTGTTGTAGTATGTAAGGTTGTTTATAGATGTCCTTGGGCGGCATTGATCATCAGGTAAGATGCTTTCTCATTCGCTACTTTATATTAGGATAGCCCCAGAAGTATGGAATCTAACTTGATATCCAAATGTATTAATAAGAATTTACAATAGGTGATAGTTGCATTACTATACAATAAGTTAAAATTAATTACGCTAAGGAAAACGCTCCCGCCAAGTTCAACATTTCCCGCCCTTTTCATATTTTTACTTCTCATCTATATCTATGGCAATCGGTACATTGTTTTCTTATTATACAGCCAATATATACTATAGGCTAACATTTATTTGTTTAAAAAATAAATAAATATTTTCAGTGACCATTAATATCTACAACACTACTATAAATAACACTATATATAAACCGGGTGACGGAGTTCTTTCTGGTTCGATTTCCTTACAAATTTCTAAATTATGAATTTGTTCTGGTTCTGGGTGTTTGTGTATTCATCTTTGTGTGTCCATGGCACTCACGACACAGGTAGAAGCCATGAATTTTGAGGCTATGAATGTAGAAGGAGTAATATTATTATATTTTTTATTTATTTATTTATTAAAAAAGGTTTGCCAGTGGTTATAATACTAATTTTACAAATTTGACTTAGCCTATTTAAAAACTAAGTACATAACCTATTAAGGCAAACACCGCTTGCGCAAACAACAGTACATGATAGTTAAAAAGTAAAGTATAATCTAGCTTTGAATATATGTGTGCTGTTCAGAACCAATCGATTTTTTAAAACTATACAAAGTGAGGTGATTTAAATCGAATTAAAAAAAATATTGTATGCCATAAGTACTCCACGTGAGGCCAAGTACGTAACATATCCATACTTAATATATAAAATGGGATGGTCTGTGTCTGTAGTTACTCAATGACGGAAGAACCACTGGTTCGATTTACATGAAATTTTTCATGAAAGTAGCTATTTACCAGGTCAACTTATAGGCTGCTTTGGATTTCGATATTTGGCACTATTTAAAGATGGCGACTTAGGCTACTTTCCTATAATTTGTACAATTGTAGCCACCTGCTGTCTAACATTCCTATATAACTACGCAAACAATACATAATTATAAACATATAGCGTTATTAACTTAAACCGAGACACGTGCGCGGTCAAGCAACGGGATTCTACTGACCGAACTCATCAGCAATATGATCAGCCACTGGCGTTTGCTCATGTAACGCGATTATGTTCCTTTATTTACTATTGGAATCGTTTGACTGGATAGCGTAGTGATATGCCGTCTATAATATGTTAGGGAATTCGAGATCAACCATGGGAACAAAGGTGTTGTCATTTCATAACAATAACCTCATTAGCGTAGTTTGTCGGAGTACTAGAATAACGACTTGTATATTTATGATAGGTCTATATTAGGTCGCTGGTTAATCCGAAAATGACAATTTAAATTCTTGCGTACTAGTAATATTAATAGCAGGGGAAAAATACATAAATACCTCAATCTTCAGTGCACTATATTTGACGAGCCGTCAGCCTATTACATTTCAACTTCACCAGTAAAGTCCCGTGATCAACACAAATAATAAATAAAATTCCGTATAATCTTTGACGGCAACCGAGTAATCTGTATGTATTCTGAATGTAATATTCGTCACGTTTATAATTTTTTGATAGTGATACTGGCACTAGGTTATTGCATGCACGAAATTTCGTGCAATTTTCGTTTCTAATGGATATTTAATTGTTTAAGGTATAGACTTAAAAGTACTTAAGACGTTATTTTAGTATTTGTTGAAAACTACGTCCATGAGATTATAGTTTTGAAATGACTTTTGTTTACATATTTAATCTCAAATCCATTAAAATCTATAGTGTTAATGTTTGTTTTGGATGCCTTCACATTTCGAAAATATCGAAATGTATTCCTTTGGCCTTTATTATTTGCAGGTTTATTTTTATGACATATTATTTTACCTGATATTTATTATACGGCCACCGCCACGTTTGTAATCAAAGCCAAATAGGATCGGAGTCCTACTCCTATACTTACTACTACTCCTACCTATACTTGGGCACTGATCCGTTGCATCTCTGGGGAATAAGGTCCTGTAAGTATACCTTCCTTGGCTCAGCAGTTCTTTTCACTAGTGTTATACGTTAATAAGATGAATAAAAAGAATACTTTCACGGTCTTATTACTATAGTAGAACTACGTAAGATTATTTCTAAATGTGTATGTGAATTATATGTATATATTATTTATACTCACGTAATATACTCATATAACGTAAATTGTTATAATTAGACGTGGTTAGTCTACATTATAAACAGAGGTCACGTGGACTAAATTAATTGCAACATACATGAGGATGATCACACAATTGTGTATTGAAATAATAATAATTAGAATAGCAATAACAATGGCAGTAAACAATGACAGACCACTGATGTATGAAGTCACGGCGGGTATTATGCTATCTTGTTTGGTCTTGGAAGGCCCGGATGCGCTCGGAGCCAAGTTTTTCCTTAACTGGTTCCTAATATAAAATAGATGTTCTAGCATTAGTTATCGTGATACTTACATTATGGGTATGGCTGGTTTGAAGGATTTTTCTCAAGAAGTAAGAAGCGTAACTCTACTCGCTTCTACTTGATATTGCATCATTTCTGAATCTGCCAAAAATGCTAACTACTTAATAGTAACTGCTGTAAGTTCTGTATTACCAATCTCAGTGAATGAATAAAGCTATTTTATCTATACTAATATTATAAAGCTGAAGAGTTTGTTTGTTTGTTTGAACGCGCTAATCTCAGGAACTACTGGTCCGATTTGAAAAATTCTTTCGGTGTTAGATAGCCCATTTATTGAGGTAGGCTATAGGCTATATATCATCGTCGAAACTTACGCGGTTGAATCCGCGGGGCGCAGCTAGTTGTAATATAAAAAGCCATATTTTTGAAACTGTTAAATCAATAACAAAACCATTTAAGACAACACAAAACTCTGATCATAATATAAATAAATTAAGAAATTTGTTAAAAAAAAAAGCTCATAAATAATCATAGAAATTTTAAGTAAAATTTTTGAAGTTATTTAATTCTTTTAATGAGATTTTGGTAGGTATTCTCTAAATTTAAATTTATGTTGATAATATTTTCTAAAAAAGGTCATCCACGTAAATCATTAAATTATACTACAGAGCGAATAATGTTACTTACATTATTCGTTTAATAATATTTAAATGGTTGGCTAAATATGGCCGTTTAACGAATATAATAATAACCGACAGACAAATTAAATTAAATACAAATTATATATTGCAATTTATTGTAATTATCTGTCAATATAATTAACTCTACGACATTTGTACGTAACTAACAAATATTCTCCATTTATTTTCATAGTTTTGTTTTCATTTTTTGTATATATTCGTACTTTTTATAAATATATTTTAGTGTATAGTATTGTATTCAAATCTTGCGTTAATTCCGGGACACCTATATAATAATTTATTGTAAATATTGATATATGTCGTGAAGCGGTCACCATACCGGTCTGACACGCCCACTGCGTGTTCGGTTCGGTTCGATACCCCGGGTTCGATACCCGGCCAGACTGACATCTGAATGATGAGTTTAGATTTCTGTTCTAAGTCTGGTATTCGTCTTTATGTGTGCATGGCAACCACGACACATGAGAAAATCCTAGTGTGAGGCTATGAGTGCAGAAAGCGTTTATATTTTAAGTATTACAGCAGAATAAATTCTCGACTATATTCCAAGACATATATTATTATATTCCAAACTGCATAATATTTATTTTGTTTCAAACGAAATTACATATGTTAAATACCAAGGATGTGAGTTGAACCGTGATCAATAAAACTATCCACTAACCAAGGTTCAACCGGCACATCCTAGCGCATGAGCCGTGCATTCCTTCACGGTACGTTGGGTGTTACAAAACACCAGATATCAGTTTAGATTCGCTAGCGGAGGCCAGTCGTTTGCGAAATTTTACCGATAAACGCTGCGTTACAAGTAACATTTTTCTTTAATGATCCTTTCGAAATAGAAACTGCATAAGTTGTCAAGTAGGATTCACTTATACGCAAGTACAAGCATACCAAGTAATTTCCTAGTTCTAGTTTCAGGTACATAACTGTCAACTTGTTTGGTCGACGGTGACTCAAAGTTGGCATGCATTTCGCCCAACGAATTGGTATGGCGATTCAGGAATGAAATGCTGCCAGTATGTTTAAACCTTTTCCAGAGACAACGATTATAGTAGTTCGTTTTTTTTATTATTTTCGTATTCATTTGTGTACATTTTCATTTATATAAAACCTAGTTTAAACTCACTTTAAACCACTGTATTTCGTATTAGAAATAGAAAAGAAGAACAAGCCTAAACGCAAGTCCAAACAGAGACTAAATTCTACCACACTTACCGATCAAAATTGTAGATCATATTTTTCTAATAGACACACAAGCGTCCTAATAAAATAGCAGCATAATTATAAAATAATACCAGATAAATTATTTCATCATCACATAATTAGATAAATTATTTTATCACGACGTTTTAAACAACTATAATTGAGCCGTACATAAACTAGTTAAGTAAACGGATGTATATATGTTTACACAATACCAGAAATAAATGTACACACTACACACACACTACTAGTAATACTAAGTAGTAGTAGTAGTGACGTAAGAGCTTAACGATTTAACTGCTGGCGTTTTAAAACTAGATTATTAGTTATCCTTTTTTTTTTGTAACGAGGGGGAAACCTTCAAAAGGTACCCGACGCCGTGGGAG
>MOOZ01000096.1:315907-334698 GCA_002930495.1 Cecropterus lyciades | reverse complement strand
TCTAAACTCATCATTCAGATGTCTGTCTGGCCGGGGATCGAACCCGGGACCCACTGCGTGTTAGACCGGTATGGTGACCGCTCAGAACCGCGGGTCGTCAGTATTATAATTAAAATACCGAGTATTTCTTACATTTATTGTGTCAATTAAAAACATTATTTCGTAATACCGTATTTGCATGCATTAAACTAATTACAACGCTACACTACATTCGCATTTTTAGAAATGTTAGTGAAAGTATAAAGTTGAATTAGTTTGCTTCAGTTATTTTACTCAGTAACATTAAAGCGAATGAGCGCTCCAATCTGGCTTACCTCAATAATATACGAAAGAGACAAATATCTAAAAAAGTTAAATAATTTCTTCATAATCGAGATTTTTCATGACCAATTCGTTACACTGTAATTATATAATACAAATCTTACATTTTCTCTATTTTTTAAATAAATAAAAAGGCTTGCAATTTGGTTTTCCAATGTATTATTTCCGTAATTTCAGTACTGCTCCCTCAATAAAGGCAATTTTAACAAATCTTTTTACAGACGTTTGCAAATTTGGTGCAAAAACTAATAACCGTGAACTGAGGTCGCACTAGTTTGCTACTTATCAGCAGTTTCAAACAAATCTACTCAATTCCGAGTTCAGTTCAATTGCTCAATTATTGAACAATATTATTACTGATTATATTCATTTATTACATTTAAATCATGGAAAACATTTCAAAATTCTTTATAGAAAATTGCCTTATGAGATTATAACTGTGTTTTTAAAAAAAAATGAAGAAGTCATACAAAATCTTTGACAAAAGTGACAATTGAGGACAAAATACGACTTACCTTGCTTATATATAACTTGTCACAGTATCACTTGCAATTTCTGTTGCGAAAGCAAATCTCGAAATGGCACAAGCGCGAACAATTATGAGAGAACGATGTGTGAAGACAGACAAAGCAGTTTGGAAACGTACCGTTAGGTCATCCTCAATTAACTCGTGGGTTGGTATGCATTATACAGGTCTTAGAAATACTACAATATACAAACTAGTTCTTTTTTATAATATGAACTTTACCCGATAAGTGGCCACTGCCTCCCATGGACATTTCTAATTGACAGCATCTCAAATCAAAGCCTTACCTGAAGTTATGCATCGGATAAGTATACCCTTAGCACACCCTTCAGACAAGATCACAGGTACCCATTTCTGTCCTACTGTCCTGTCCACGTGTCCTCTCAGAATGAATCGAGCTTAGACCAAAATCCACCATGCTGGTCCAGTACAGATTAATAGACTTTACATACTTTTTAGTAATATTTAGATTTTTCACGATGATTTTTCGCTATTCTATCCGATTACGATTATTCTGAGTAGAAGTAACTGTCAATCTCAGCCCGAAGCCGAAAACTTTAACCAAATTCTTTGTTGATATTTCTTATATAAAATCTTAATCGCGTATCATTTCTATCATTAAAATAATTGGTAGAAAAGTCGAATGAGACAACACATTTGCTGGATAGAGCAGACTAAAATAATGGAACCAGATAATCGACACAATTCATATGATCGTATCGCGTGTACAATGCCTGTAAACAATAAATTTCTTATAATTTCTTATTATCTCACATAAAGCGTCGCACATGGCATTTTCTTACTTAACTAAGTTCATAAGTGTAGTGAAAGTACGGAAAACCATAAAACTTTGTTGTGCAGAACAGTCGTGAAAGGCAATAATGATCGACGGACTATGCCAGATTAGCCACACTTTCGAAGCTTTTAATATCTATTTGTTCTATGACGAGTTTCATTAAGCTTGAAATAACATTTGATTTTACATATTAATCTTTATATTAAAAATAGTCACATCGATAAAAACATTAGAAAAAAAACCGAATGCTAAAAACGATTTTTCTGTTCAAAATGATATATATTTAATTTAACGCTTTTATTTTTTGTCAAAATAGTCAAGTAAAAGTATTTTAATATAAATATAGTATAGAGTGGTCTATTTACTAGCTTTCATTTTATATCCTTATTGTTGTAAAAAAGTCGTCCCTCCTCCCCCCTTCACTTCCTATTTCCAGGCGCCATTTTTTAAATTATATAGCCTATGTCACTTTCGAAACTGAGACGATTCTAATGATATGTCATACGTCACAATTCGTCAAGCCGTTTGGGATGTAGCGCGTGCCAAAGAAATGGACAAATATATACAAACAAACATACATACATACATACGCTCGAAAAACTAAATAAGCAAATGGAAGTAAGAGAAATATATCAACAAACATTCAGTCAAATTTATCACTTTTACCCTACTGCGTCAAACGGCTTGACAGGTTATGGCTATGACAAATCATTAGAGTCGTTTTAGTTGGCAGAGTGACATAGAGGAAAATCCAGAAGAATTTAAAGAAAAATTGAATTCAAAGAAGCGTTGAATCTACGTGTATAAAAAGCATCGAAAGTATTATTATAAAAACAAAAAAAATAAGCATTTAATTTTTTTATTTTAAAATTTCTTACAATGTTACATGTTTATTAAAATCACATAAATTTACGAGTTAATATGTTAAAATTAGCTTTTAAACAATTACCATCGATCGACACATAAATGAATATGAAATAAATGGCTAACTAGCTCGCTACTAGACTCTACTTTAGTTATGTAATCAAACAGCGACAAACAAACAGCAAGACTCGCAAATGAATGTAATTCCAGTTTGCTCTCACGACTCACGAATCACAAACAAAAACATTTCAATTGAACGAATATCAATAGTAATCGCAACACAATTCAGTTATTACGAATATTAGTAAGTTTTCGTTTTTCGAATACATCCAGAACAGCTTGTTCGTTTTATGGATCTACATTTTTATTTATTTTTAAGGTGGGTATTGTGTTTCGAGCGTATGTATGAATGTTTTTATGTATGTATGTATGTCCATTTGCATAACAGTTTGACATATTGTGACCTATCATTAACTTCGTTTCAGTTTGTGTGAGTGACATAAGCTACAAAATTATCACAATAAATTGGTACAAAATGAAAGCTTGTAAATAGAACATTCCAAATATATATGTATATAAGTTTTATATTATAAAACTTATATATGTATATAAGTTTTATAATATAAAACTTCAGGTCCGGTAGTCGGTTCCTAAAGCGGTCCATATCGACCTTCTTTGGAAATCTCTGGTTAAGACGAATAGAGTACCTAACCTCACTTAATACAGACCTTTTCCTGACATTTCTAGTTACATCATGTGTATTCTTGCACAAGTAGTTACACGATAATTAGACTATCGGTAGATAAATTACTATCACGTTTACGGAACCGCCATGTCTCAAATGGATTCAAACTGCTGTTAAAGCCAGCGAGGCTTGACCGCGCAATATCCGTGCACACATGAGCAAGCTAATATTGCATGTTGCAAGGCTACAGAAACCGAAGACTATTCAACTTCCTTTTTGGACGTGATATTACGAGACTATAACATTATTTATAAAGTGCAAAAGACAATTTTCAACTGCGACAGAAAAGGCGTAAATTTTTTCGAGCGTCTATTATTTCGATTATTTTAATGTTTTACATTATTTTAATATACTTCATTATTGTAGTAGTTGATTTCGCCTTTTCAAATAATAATTAACATTATTATAAAATCCAAAAATCGTATTTTTAGTTTTTTTATAATAATTTAACATATTTATTAAATAACATATATTTTCAATCGTGAAAATGTAAAATAACCCTTCAACACGTATTTAAGAAAAATTTAAAAGCAGATTTGGACGTAAAGGAATCTTCACGCATCAAATGTTTCTAGGAAGATCGTATTCAATTTAAGGTAACGTCAATACGAAAGCAAGAAAGCGGAATACAATAAACAGGTTTAGTCGGAAGTCGTGAGAAGTGGGTGGTGCTTGCCATGAGAGCGGGTTTCCTCGACATAATCGTGCATTGTTGTCGACATGTTGACAAAAAGCATCGCTTAGCAGGAGATTTTACTAAATTCTCTGTACCAAGTAGTAAGCACGTACATCCGACAAAACAAATCTATCATCTCAATAAATTAAAACAATACAAGAGATAAATCATAAGTATTCTATATTATAATAACGTATTAATAATAATTACTGACATACAAAGAGATCTAATGCAGAAAATCATCGTAACGACGTTTTTTTTTTGTTTCTACTTTTTGGTCTATCTATTTCTGTACTTGTCTTTCAGTGTGTCCATGATATCCACAACACGGGTTAAAATTGTAGGAGTTATAATAACAATCCGTCAACAAAAAATATATAACAATGAAGTAACAAACAAGCATGCAGTCCACCTGATGGTTAGTGATCTCTGTCACCATGGAACTTAGCAGAAATTTTATCTGTAATCAATTTCGTTACTACTTGCGTTACTACTCCTAAATTAAGAGGGTCAACTATGAAAGTGAGCCGGCAAACACACCCTGCTACCGAAACGCAAGAACTGCTTCACGCTAGACATAGGTGTGGCGGTGGTACCTCCCCGGTCAAACCATACTCGTTTTAATCGCAATATATATTAATATTTCTACAAAATGTGTGGTTTATACAAGCGAACATGGCTCCGGCAATTCTGATTTTATCTAGTAGTCTAAATTCCACAAGTCATACCGTGTAACTGTTAATTCTAAATGGAAACTCGAACATTCAAGCGCGTTTTCTCAAAATGTCCTTGATCACACTGGTTCCTGGAACTGGTTTTGGACGGAAAGAGATGACACAGCATTATATGCTTCAGTGCGTCCGGTTAGAGATGAAACTTGCATAGAACTAACGAACATAACTGAACCTTACCGAACCGTACTTTGTTTATATAGGTGTTCTTTTTCGAATGTCTCTTTCGCCAGTGACTTAATGCGGTGTTTATTGGAAGATAAACATCACATCCGGTGGTTAGCCAGGTAGATAAGAATAGTACACATCGCCCGCTTCCTGCATCCTTTGATTTGAAGACAGATTTGAGCTTGTACGAATACGAGCTCAGATCTGTCTTCATATGAAAGGACAGTAGAAATAGACCTCGGTATTAGACGATCCGCGAAGCGGAGCAGTCTGACACGCAATGGGTTCCGGGTTCGATCCCTGGCCAGACAGACATTTGAATGATGGATTTAGATTTCTGCTCTGGATCTAGATGTTTGTGTGTTCGTCTTTGTGTGTGTTTATGGCACCCACGATACAGGAAAAACTCCTAGTGTTATTATAAAAAAAAACGACTTAACGAGGAAAATCAAATCGACTACAACTTTCTTGAGTTGTCACCTCTGATAATCAAGTGCATCCTATTTTATGCACTTTAAATAACAAAATGCATCTGTCAAGTTTTCATTGCAATACAGATTTAATTATAAAGCAAACGGAAATAATTTGAGTGTACAATTGGTCAATTAGAACATGTACTGATCTATTACACAGATAAACCAAACATTCAATTGAAAGTAAAGGGTGTTACGTTTGTTACACTATACGATTCTGTAATTCTGCTAAATAGTTACGTATCGAACCACGTTTAGAATTGTACTAGCTACAATACCTGTGCTTTAATTAAAAGTGGAAATATGAGTCCGGAATCAAAGGGTGTAGTGACGTCAGTAATATACTTTAGAAGATGATAGAACTCTTTGTGGTTCGACTCCGGAAGCACCACCGCCACGCCTATTTTTGCCTAATAACAGCAGTGTTTTGCGCTGTTGTGTTCTGGTCTGAAGGGTGTGGTAAGGGAGACATACTTTTTCGAGGCATTCCATCTTAGTCCTCAGGGGTAGCAACGCAGCTGTGGCTAACCTTCGGTGAGACTGATCTTACTTAGGGTTGATTACAGATGTCCATGGGCGGCAGTAGCCACTTACCATCTGGTGGGCTACATGCTCGTTTCCTACTTCCATACTAAAAAAAGTTACCATCTAGGTAACCAGGTAATCCATGCAAAATTTCATGTAAATCAGACCAGTGGTACTTGCGTTATTGAGTTACAAACAGCCACACACCATATCATTTTTATATATTAGTATAGAAGTAGTTAGTCTGTTACGCCAAGTTCAAAGTGTTCTCACACATTTAGTCGCTTTCACGATCGATTTCTCTTAAGCTTTCCACTGTCACCTCCGCCGAAATGCTAATTTAGATAAACTACGATGTTCACCGTGCAGGATAATTAGCATTTAATTCTTACGTTTGGCAAATCTTTGCATCTTAATTGTTCAATTATGTAGTTTCATTCATTGAAAAAATTATTATATTACTGCCTTACAGGGCAGGCACGTTAAAATAATAAAATCTTTATGTAATTATAGTATATTTATATAATTTTAGTTACGGCGTTAGACGATAACTCTCGTATGTATATGAGATTTTAAATTTTATATAATTATAGTTATGGCATTAGACAATAACTCCCATATGTATGAGATTTATTGTGTAACGGCTTAACTAAAATTGGGATGCTTATTGTAACTGGCTTACAAAGTAGACCGTCCGTGCTAGCCACAAAAAAGATGGGCGATGGACAGGTAGAATAATTTCGCAGGTAGTGGAGTAGAAAATCCGAACATAATGTTCGTTATCTTCGGATCTCACGTTCAGTTTTGCTTCGACTTTGTAAAAAACCTTTTGGAATAACTTTGACTTCACCTGATAGTTATGATATAATTTTATATATATAAATAATTATCAAATTATTTACTTATTTCTCAGTAAAGATTTTCTCGTAGACATGGAATGGATTTGGATCATATTGCACCATCTCGCACATCTGATAATCCTGATAACTGACCGCCGAAGTGGAAGACCAAAATTCATTCCAGTTCGCTATCACTGTTATTTGTAATATTTCTAACAAAATATAATTTCAGTTAACGCAAACGCGCATCGGAATTCTTCTTACAGTAAAAACCGATTGTGCGCAGACATCAAAGCTACCAGTGCACAAAAACTTTGGCACACATAATAATTAAGTTAAGCGTGAAACGCGCCGGTTTTTGCGAGTTACGCATTTTGTAAACTCGTTTACGTTTTTAAGCAAATCATCTTAAACTTACGTATTTTAATGGTACCAGTGATATTCAACTAAAAATAAATGATACATGTTTCCAATTAAATTTTTCGCTTTTAAAAGTATGGTTATTTTCATATAAATAAAGAATTAGTGTTAATTTGTAATATTTAGAATCAAGGTACATAAAGTTTCTCCACCAACGAAATTACTTCAGTTCAGTATAATTTAATAACATTAATACTACAATATATTCATATTCATATTTGAGGAGAAACCCAAGAACCAATTAGACATCGATATTTTTCCTGCAGCTAACAAAAACGAAGCGAGCCAATATATACGTAACCTAGATTTTTGTTTCTTATCTTTAGCGTCAAAAGTTGGTCATCGTTGGTATATATAAGCATTGTTTGATTTCCTAATCCTAACGTTGTCCAAAAATATTATTACATCTTCACATCGCCAACCCACTTCTTCTCACAGCTGGACTCAAAGTAAGAAGGGTTTTAAGCCATAGTTTGCCACTCTGACCAAATGCATACTAGACTTCACAAATCTTTAAAAACATTATATTTTAAAGACCTCAGGCATGTAGGTGTCCTCACGTTTTCCTTCGCTGGTAATCTGCACGAATGGGTGCGCAGGAGTCGCTCACGGTACAGTACAGTTAGCCACACATTTGTTCGTGCCATTAATACGTGCATATTTATGCGTGCCGTGTCTGCTCTAACGGTGCTATAGCAAGGACTCGAAACACTTTTTACGATTTCCATCATCATAAATCAGTCGAAATATTCTTTACTGTACCGACTAGCTGAAGAATATGAAAGAAATATTTTCAATATTTTTGACGACGGGACTAATCCGTGAAGTGAAATTTGAATAAAAACCTAAACGCAAGTATAATATAATATTAATTATTTAAAATACATAATATATTGAATGAGATTTCTATATCTGTATTTGCTTCCTCAGTAGGTACTTAGGACGCATATACAGTGGGGTAGGTAGGTACTACGTACCCACAGTATATAGAATTTCCTACCTACCCGCATTTGGATTAAAATGTTACATTCATTTTTAAGATAGTTTGGTCCATTTGTCTTGCAATAGGTGAATCCTTTGAATGAAAGGAAATGTTGTAATTTAAAGCTTATTTATCCATTGTTCGTAAGGTCGTTTCGGTTTGTTAACGCGATTTGATGCCAACGATCGCCGATAAGCGTTGAAAGGAAGACGTTAGAACGGTCGGGTAAAAAATGAGTATAATATAGGTACTTGTAATAATGACCAGTTATGTACCTAACGCCGTATTTTAATAATAAACAAAACACCTGAGACTACGTTACTTGAAAATTCCAAAAAAGACTACTTTGTGAACTCACTACAAAATATCAAAAAGGTATTTTTTATTAAGATAGAATACTAAATAACCAGCTAACACTAGATTATAATTAATGTTACATTAAGTTATTATGAACTACTTTACTGCGTAGTAATTACTTCTTCAATTAAATCTTTTATTTATTATAAATGTACATCAAAATTTCATCGTCATTATACCTCCAACTTTCAGTCTATTTTTATCAAATAAAATCAGAAACGTGTTTCATTTTTGATTTACGCGCTAAGAACTAACTTCCTTGCCCGAAAGCAGGTCACCGTCGAAAGCATAATTACTAGTTTGGCAGCAACAACTTGTAGGTTTTTTTTTAAGTATTACAAATGTACATACCTGTATACTGCTTCGTTTTACTTCAATATACAGCCAGTTATCTGTTGAAAACGCTATTGCCATCAAAGCAGCGGCGACGATCGCCGTGATGGTCGCTATAGACAAAGTTACCGCTGAGCAAGGCATTTTTACAACCTTCAAGAGACAGTAAGACAGAAGAAATAGTAAGTTACGATCACTATCACAACACTGTTCTAAAGTTCACCTATACAGCATTTTCGTAAACACTTAACGGAACGGGGAACACGACAGCACTCTCACAATATAATAAAAACTCATATGAATGCGGTCATCGCCTGCAGCGTACCGTGTTCGCGCGCGAGACTTCTTCGCCTACTTCGTTCTGCGCTTCTACCTGCTTTGTCTTGCCGCTCTCTTGCGGATGTGAAACTTTCGAAAGCGATCCAACTCCTCCAAGTGGCGGGAATGCAAATTAAAAAAACCGGTTCTGTGATGCCAGTTCAAAAACTACTGAGACGTTTAGTAGAATTTAGTGCATTTAGTTTTAGTAAAATTATATTAACAAATCATTATTATTGATGTACGTCTACGAAAATAAAAAAATAACTCAACCAAATTAAGGGTTACACTATACGCAAAGATTTAAAATGTTACAGAACAGTGTTGGTAATGCACATTTAATGTGAGAAGAATGTCTGTAGAAAAAATATTTTCATTATTTTAGTTAATTCAATTGTATTTAATTTTCTCCGAGTTTAAATAAAATATGGATGATCATAATCATTGAATATAAATATGTGTATAAAGAAAATAATTTTAATGAAAGTATACGTCTTCAATCCACCTGCCATCGCCTTGATAAAAAGATAGCTTTTTTTATGTAAATGTAATGCTAAGTCACGAATTCTTGTTCAACTCACAAATAATTAAGATAATAATGCGGGGGTTCCCAATACAGTTGAAACAACTAGGTATCTACAATAGGAACAAAAATTAAAACAACCTCAACATGAAACTTGTTTTTTAAATTATATTTACGACAATTTAGAATTGAAACGGAAAACAAAGTTTAATAAGAAGAATAACTTCTCAGTCAAATCAATGTGGTTCACGGCACCCCTCTTAACTGTCTACGGCGCACCAGGGTGTCGTAACGCACATTTTGGGAACCCCTGTAATAAGGGATTGTGCATAATCTGCAGTGTGGCGTCGGTCTTAAATAGCACCATTCCTTCTCTTCTCGTGGATGTCGAAAGAAGCGACTAAAGGACAAAATCCAGTAGATGAACAGGAACATCTGAGTATCATCAACACCTAATGGTCACTAAGACGCATACCGTGCTCGATGACGATTAGCAAAAATATGACAGGCCTATAATCAGCAGCAGCAGTGACTTTAAAAGGGGTGATGACAGATGATACGTTTTAATTTAATAATAAGAATTTAAGATGGGTGCAACATAAAATTAACGCCTTAAAACAGTAATTTAATGTATCGAAATGTAAATGATACAAAAACTCAACAACCCATAAGTGCTTATATAGTGAACGCTAATGTTTTATTTAAGTTTATATGCCCTATTTCAGCCGTAGAGTAATCCACTATAACACACAAAATAATTATTATTATGTTAAACGCTTTACGAACGTACCTGAAAAATACTGTCCGTCATGCTGTTATAATTGTATGTAACAGATATTTGAAATATTGTTATGCTCCTTGCAGCGTACAATATAATATAATGACCGACCGAAAGTTCGGTTTCGGTTTCGGTCGAGACTTGGCAAAAATACGGGTTTTGCTTTCGGCGGCAAATCTGCTAGAACTACGACCGAAACCGAAACTGCATTTTGATTTATTTTGATTACAATTAATGAACACCTCCTAATAACAACCCCTAGATAATTTTAAATGTCGAAAACTATATAATAGCTGTGATTTAAAGATAATAAAAGACTGACTGATTATAATAACGTTTTCTTTATTTTTCCCTCTAAACATGATCCTTGTAAGGAAGATTCAGTTTTAGTTTCGGTCGTAAAAACCAGTTCCGGCCAGATACTAACAATATAATTATACTGTAATTGTATTTTAAATATAATTCCGAAATTTTTAGATACATCTTAATGAAAAAAAAATAGCATTATTTTTATGGTACATTTTGTAAGTTGAATATGGCAATATTTCTATGTTGTCAATCAAATTCAATTGTCATTTTCAATTTAATCAATATCGATCTCAATTCTTTTTTATAAACGATTTATTTGTGAACTTAATGTTTACTGATTGCACCTTGATAAAAACAAAATAATTCAACGATTATGGCGGCCGCTCAAGATGTTGAGAAATACGACGAAGTATTGGCATCTATTTTAGTGAATGAGAAGTCTATCCTCGGCTTTTTATCAACTATTTTCAACTTTCTCGCTAGACGGTAAGTTAAAATACAAGTATATTTTATACTTTTAACAAGGTCCTCAAATTATTTATTATAATATATAACTAATAATTCTTTACTATAATCTTGCTTTTCTTTTTGTGCGTATAAATAACATTTTTGGATTTTATAGGAATAACAGTTATTTTTTACTTTTTACTTTAAACTTCCCTAGCGGTTATATTTTACTTATTCTCTTCACTTCATTATTTACTTTACAAAACAGTCAAATAGAAGCACGAAATATTATAAATCTCAAATTTTTTTGGATTTTATAGGAATAACAGTTATTTTTTACTTTTTACTTTAAACTTCCCTAGCGGTTATATTTTACTTATTCTCTTCACTTCATTATTTACTTTACAAAACAGTCAAATAGAAGCACGAAATATTATAAAAGGCGTTTTAAATATCGCGCACAATAAACATATGAAGACTACAATTATACTTAATGCCATTCCAGAACGGATTTTTACTACGTTCCCGACGGCAAGTACGAAAACATGGGCTTTCCACCAGGGGTCGCTGAGGAGCTAGTTATAAAGGTCATGAGAACTTGCGACCCAAAGAACTGGGATGCACCCAATGGTGCAGCTAAGCCATCGGACATAAACAATGACATTATGTGTTCAACCGTCGCTCAAGAAGTTGAAGTCGTAGCAGAGGAGGACAAAATTGAAGAAGTAGAGAAACCTCCAGAAAAAAATGAAGTGGAAACCATCACCCAGACATTACAAAATCAGTCCGTTTCTGATGCTGCAAAGTCAGTTATTCCAGATGACTATGAGCCTCCGATAATACCCACTCAGAAGAACAGTGAATCTTATAATGGAGCAATTAGAGAGAACTACACATGGTCGCAGACAATTATGGAACTTGGTTGGTGAGATGTAATTATTTCACATATTTTTCGTTTGCTGTCAATTGTTATTCTGAAAGATGTGAGTGATACAGAATCAACAAGCTGATATGGAAATTGACAAGATACATTGTCTTAATATCAACTGTACCCAGTCTGGAAGAAGATGGATGAATGGGTATCTGCTTTTTTTTAATTTAAAATTTAACGATTTGAGTTCTGTGATAATTGACACCTATCTAATATTAAACCACTTCTTATTTTTTTTAAATATTAGAAGAGCGTAAAAAAAAACTGGCCAAGTACGAGTCAGACTTGCACACTAAGGATTCCAGGTTCCATACCATTATCTATAAAAATGGCAAAAACATCACATATGTTGTATTGGAGCCCCTCTGAGATTTTTAAAGTTTATTTTATTCTGCTTGTAGTATTTGTTGTGATATCAGCAACAGAAATACATCATCAGTGAAAATTTCAACTGTCTATGTATATTCATGGAACCCTAAAAACAACAAACATATTCAAGAATCTCACCGTTATTAAAAAAATACAATACTAATGCAACAAAAAATATATAATGTTTTCAGATGTTACCATAAAACTTCCTTCTGGTATCAAATCTTCAAAGGATTTAAAAGTGACAATAAACCCTGGGGACATCAGTGTTCAGCGTCAAAATGGAGAAATCATACTCAAAGATACACTGCCATATAAAATAAAGACTATTGAAAGCTTCTGGAGTCTCAGTGAAGGAAGATTACTGATACATTTGGGTAACTTGTAAAATTATTTTACTTTTTACCTTTTAAAGGCAAATCTATATGTATCACATAAATTTTTATATGTACACACAATCAACATGTTACATTTTTATTGTTATAGACTTCAATGAGTATATACCAAAAACAATTTTGGGCAAGAGAACTCTTTCAAAGACATTTTTCAAAGTGAACTGAAGTGAAATTACTTTAAAAATCCTACCTGTGTTTTGTCCTATTAATAAAAATGCCAATTTACAACTTAGTGGTTATCTGGTTGTTTCCCAAAGGGATAGATATCAACCACTTTAGGAATCCCTGTTGTGATTTTCTAAATAATTATCATTTTTGTTTAATGTCATGTGTATGGTTTCTAGTCTAAAAAATATCCATCCCATAATGGTTGCTTTTAGACCTACTATGATCCTTCAAACATGGTTTAATAACTACTGTCCTATGATGGTTTAATAACTGAGGCTGTCAGCTTTATGTACTCTTCAAAAAAATTTGAGATTTGCAACCCATCTGAAGACAACAGCGGGGAACCATTGGATTCAGAAGGCACAGGACCGGTTGGAGTGGTGCCGTTCAGGGGAGGTCTTTGTACAGCAGTGGACCTCGAAAGGCTGATGGATGGATGGATTGATCCCATCTTACACAATCAATGTTACTTAGATCAGTCAACTAACAACTTACCTAACTTTTAGAAAAACTCAAGGAGCGCTGGTGGGATAAACTATTGACTAATGAAGAACCAATTGATTTGGACAAGATAGATTGTTCGAGGCCTCTAGACGAGCTCCCAGAGGATCACATTGCTAAGGTAAATATATTTTTAAATCACTTATTTACACTTGCAAAACTGCTTATGAATAATATAGTATCAATAATATCTTAACAATTTTGTTTCCGCAGGTCAGGGAATTGCAATGGAATCAAGATAGGAAAATGAAAGGTTTACCAACTAGTGATGAGATTCGCAACATAGAGATACTGAAGAAGGCTTGGAATGCTGAAGGTTCTCCGTTCAAGGGACAAGAGTTTGATCCCAGCGTGCTGCATAAGAATTAATACAACATATAATTTATTCTAATGTAATCATACAAGTATACCTGAGTATATGTCATTTATTTTTATTTAAAACCCTGACAAAACAAGTTTCCCCACCATGCGCTGTTCTTCCATTAGTCTGTGTGCTTCTTTTAAATTAGCAGCATTTATTGGTGATAGGACCTTTGTAAGAGTAGTTTTTAATTTCCCACTTTCTAACATATTTGAGATGTTCTTTAAGATTTCCTGATATCTATACTTATCTTCGGTATCATATTTTATTCTCGTAAACATCATTTCTGACACAAGTGTGACACTTTTGTCCTTCAATGGTTTTATATCAACCAATCCAGAACTATCAACTAAGATACAAATTCTTCCTTGTGGTTTGATGGCTTGCATCATAGTATTCCAGTAAGGATAAGGGTCATAATTATTCAAGATAAAATCAACACCTGTACCAAAACCATTAGTCTGTAATTGTGGTAACAGATCCTTCGTGTGGTTAAGGACAATATCAACACCATGTTCTAGTGAAAATGCCTCAGTTTCAGACCTGGAAGCAGTTCCAATTACTTTTAGGCCTAGATTTTTAGTCATTTGTGAAGCAACAGAGCCTACGCCACCAGCGCTGTTAATAATGAGTATTGTTTTGCCTCTGTCTTTTTCGGACAGTAAAAGGCGATCATATAAAGCTTCGTATGCCGTGATGGCGGTAAGAGGTATGGCCGCCGCCTGCTCGAAGTTAAGGTTACTAGGTTTCCGAGCAACCAGTATCTCTTCAATGGCTACGTACTGCGCATTCGATCCATTGCGTCGTATATCACTAGTGAAGAAAACTTCGTCGCCCACGTTGAACAATTTAGAATCTTCACCCTTATCGACAACTACACCGGCTCCGTCCCATCCTAAAATCCGCGGTGTTGATTCAATGTTGGGTTTAGGCGCCCGTTGTTTGGTATCAATAGGATTAACTGCAGTCGCTTTCACTTTTACGAGCACATCAGTTTTTCGTAACGTCGGCAAATTTACTTCCAAATCGATTAAACTATTAGCGTCAGTAATAGGTAAGTACTTGTAAAGACCTACCGCTCGCATCACTTTTGGTAAATTTAGCATTTTTACGCTTTTTTCACAGTCTGCCGTTAATATTACGTTTAACACAGTAATCAACATGAGACTGCAAAATTTCATTGTTTATCATGCATAAATATTTATCAGAATGATACAAAGCGATGTAATGATTATTTTTAAATTCGCCTGTTAAAGTCCAATAACATTGAATTTATTACCTACAGGGTGAATTCACGCATTTCACTTTTTTTCGAAGGCTATAAAAAGTCTGAGCTATATATGTGACAGAAAATGTATTTTACCTGTAAACGTTTTCTTTAATTTTAATAATACCGATTTAAATAATTAAATCTCTTCATATTTGTAATATAAAAACAAAAAGACACGTCATTACGCAACAATTATTTCTTTTTTAAATTTTCATCCAATATGAGTAATTTTCCAATGTAATCGTTAAATTATTAAGCAGAAATATCAACAGAATCGTAATATTAAGATTACTACCACCTATTTCTAGCGTGAAGTGGTTCTGGCGTTTTGGTGTAAGGTTGAGGTTGCGACGATCTAAATCCTCGGAAGCAAGAACGCACCAGTGATTTACTTCAAAGAGGACCCTTATTCTCTATGAAATTGCTTACAGGTGTCCATGGGTGGCAGTGACCACTTACCATCAGGTGGACGGCAATGCTACTGCAATAAAAGATAAATTCTTCTTAAAAATCATGTCCGTCATAAATTAAAATTAATTGTCCCATAATTTGAGCCTAATAAACAATTTATGAAAACTCAATAATACACAGTGTCTATTTTACCAAAGTGAACTCGTACGATACCCGGTTAACATTATAAGATCTAATTAAATGTATCTAGTTTCATCCAAAATCGGTCCTGTGACACCTTTGACCATTCTTTCAATGCTCTGCATATTTTTAAATTGAACCATCTACACCAGGTTAACTTCTGAAATCGTTTAAATATTTTTGTGCCTTCCATTGTATTTTATTTATTGAGCATAAATCTGTTAAATTCAGCAGAAAAAATGATAGATTCATTGTTTACATTTTTGCGATAATTATAACGAAAAACGTAAGTGCGTAAATTCACCCTGCAATCGATGTGACATGTGACTGTCAGTCAGTAAGCTGAAGTTGTCATTTATATGTGACATATTATTACCACAGACAATCAATGAATGCTTGAATTACTTGAATACCACTTTGACATCGATCAAGTTACGGCTGTATCATCATTTATCTGTATTATTTTTAATCAACGAAACGGTCTGACATAAATATTCGCGCAAGTAACGAGCCGAGTGTGCACATAGAACCAAATTTTGTACAGTTGGTCCCAGGGACGTAACCAGGTACTCAGCTGCCCCTTCCCCTGCCCGTACGAAGTATAAGAGCGGTCAGACACAGATAAAAAATTGAATAGATTATGTGAAGAACCGCGCAGATTCTCCTCAAATAATGACTATTTCTTGCCTTTTAGTTGTAATTTTTAAAGTATGGTGTGTAAACTCATAATATTAAATTAAAAATTACTTAACTTGACACTCAAGTTTTCTTTGGGCACTTCGTTGCCCTCTTGTTACCTACAACCTTGGTATCCAGCATCCATAAGAAGACGTTATCACCACTCACTTTGACAAAGACCAGTATAACAAATGGGCATTTAATGAGTTTTATAAGTCCCATGTATGTTACTTAAGCTGGCCATGTAACAAGGCACGCTACAAATTGATGTCCGTTAAGTCTATAAGTTATAATTGTTGATCTTTCATTGGCACTGCCTCTTGGAATTTTACCGCTTTACCTATTAAATATCATAACGTCTTGAAGATGTGATCATTAAAAACTTAAAAGGCTTAATTATGCTGAATTAGAGCGAATACTATTATAAACATAAACGCTTTCTACACTCATAGCCCCACAGTAGGATTTTCTCCTGTGTCGTGGGTGCCATGGACACACAAAGATGAATACACAAACACCCAGACCCAGAACAGAAACCTAAACGCATTATTCAGATGTCTGTCTGGCCGGGGATCGAACCCGGGACCCACTGCGTGTCAGACCGGTATGGTGACCACTCAGCCACGCGGGTCGTCAAAGACTTATAATATATACTAGTAGACACGTGCCCACTTCGTTGGGCATTAAAAAAACATACATAACTACTTGCATGCCAAATTGGCGAAACATGTACCTATGCTCTACTATGTAAAATGTACCTTTGTTACCTTTCGAGAGAATATTAAAATGATTATGATTGATTATGTTTATTTTAATTGTTCAATACTTCTTTGTATACAATATTTGAAGTAGTGTTATTATCTGACAGCAAAATGTATTGTTTTACTGCATATGCAACCCGAGATAAACCAACATATATCTGACTATGGGAAAAACACTATTTTTTAAACCAATCTCCTCCTCTTGTTCCGTATCATTATCTATAAAAAAGGGCAAATAAATCTCTTTTGTGTAAACAGATTACGACGTGGACGCGGTTACATACCTATACGATATATCTACCTATATACCTAGTAGTTTAGGAGCGGACAAACATCGTGACACAATTTATATATATTAAGAATATACTTAGGTTATTATTATCACGATACAAAAATAATAAAACGACAATATTTCGAAATGTTCGTACATTTATTCATCTAAATAGATATGCTATGACCATACCATAATTATATGATGTATCATTCCACAGTAATAATATGTAGGTAGGTACATATTACATTACTTTAATGAATAATTAACACTTATTACAAGCAGATCAATCAATACATATCACAGAAGGCGTAATATTTGACAGCGTATGCAATAAAAAGTAAGTATGTATATTTAAATATTTTATAAACACAATTTATTTTGAAGAAGAAGATGGTTCTGATGCCGTACGATCAGAAAATATTAATATTAATAGATTAAATTAAGCTTAGATGATGGGCATCTCAATGTTTCACTTTAAGTTTTATCAAATGCTATCTAACAGCTTAACGATGAATACCGAAGTAATTGCCGAGACTACACTATAAAAACCAAACTTATATGTACAAATTCAAAAAGTCATACTAAACTATAGTAATTTAGGATGTACGCGATGACAATATATAAAGTATAATTTTAAGATGATACTATAAATTGACCAAATGAGATTAAACTAACAAGGGAAATAGTTTACTTTTAAAACCATAAATACTATTTTATGTTAATAATATTTACAGTTTCAGTTTGCATAAATTGTCTGTATGTTATTAAAACGTTTTTGAATCTCGAAGTCTTTCATCATTTCTTTTTAAATGTAGGTATTAAATTGTTCATATTATATTTCACAGATAATTATCAAGTAAGATCTTATTTATAAATTTGACAATACAATACAATATTGTAAAATATTATAACAAGATGTATTAAATAGTTATTTCAAAATTAGCTTTTTAAATCACAAGAGTCGGTAAAATAAATCCGAAATCTTTCACATACAAATTTAAAATATACATATTATCTAAGGTATATGATTGATAGGTAGATATATGATTTTGTTATAGGATTGACAGGTAAAGAAATAAATGATTTATAATAAATATTAGGTTAAATACGTATTTGTCATGGCATAAAAAAATGTTTCACATTTATTTTATTCTTAGCAAAGTGAAATAAAATTATCTATTGCAAATACAAACCGTGCGTTATAACTCAAAAAGTTGACGTTGTATAAGAAATTTTAAAAATTATGTGAAGAACAGCGCAGATTCCTCCTCAAATAGTAATAACTATTTCTTGTCTTTTATTTTTTACCTCCACTACTAATGTCAGAAACTCATTAAAACCACGATTAATACAACATAGTC
>MOOZ01000096.1:302934-315899 GCA_002930495.1 Cecropterus lyciades | reverse complement strand
CCCCCCCATTCTTGATCTGCCCCTTCCTTATAGAGAATCCTGGCTTGTTGTCTATATTGTGGTGATACTGTTAACAATCTTTGAGTTAATTAAACATTTGATAATACGTTTTGTTTCATATTTTACAAACATTCCGCTGTTATTAAGTCTACAGTCACCGCATAGATTAAAGGTTATAATTTTCAAAATAGGTCATTTTAAAATTATTGTAATAGTCTTGACAATGCAATCCCATTTATTTTCCTAAAAAACGAGTAAAATAATTATAGTTCCTCGTTTTTACAATGTCAATACACTTTAAGTTGAATAATAAATACCTTTATTTTCTTACAATTAACAGTTTTACATAAATATTCGGACATGTTAAGTTAAATAATATGTTATTTATAATATATGCGTGACAGGATGTTTAATGTTTTACTAAAAATAAGAATTATTAAAAATAGTATCGTAATTTAAAATGTGATTAGCACTTCATTCTTCGATTTACCAAATATGGCGGTTCTTTACGTCTATATTCTAGTTGCCAGCTTTAAGAAATCTCCACATATTTTTTTAAATATTTTTAAGTTTTGTTTTTTCTTATAGGTATTTGAAATAAAATTTAATTAAATTTTAAATAAAAATTAATTTAATCAAATAAAAAGTACTCAAAGGTAACATTTTTTTGCATTACCTTTGTATTATAAATTTGACATCTTTACAGTATTTTCTTATCTCAAACCTTGATATGGTTATTATTAATTGTAATAAATATGCAAGCTTCTATGTAAATAGATAAATTTTACGCAGGTACAATGTTTTGTTTCGCATTAAGAACCATTCTAAGTACCTGATTCTGATGGCCCTTATGTAACGAAATGCGTTACATTAAATATAATTAGTATTTATTACATGATATAAATAATAGTATACATTTATATTATGACTAGAACACATACAGCAATCATTCGTGATATGTCCCAAATGATGAAATTTGTTAACAAGAATATTTATATTTAGGTCATATACTTTATGTCGTTCATTTTAATACTGATTTTTATTTGTACTCGCATATTTACGTACATTCAATACGTTTTGAACAATTAGCTTTTATTTCTCACAGATAAACATAAAAATATGACATTTGACCGAAACATACTTACTTATTATTTTTTTTTAAATGGCGGTAAAATCAAACTGTCTTAAAATATTTTTAGCTGAATAAAAAAGTGTTTAAATTTTTCTGTCATTATCTTTAAACCAAAGAAGTGTATTATACACACTAACTTATTTCTAACTTACAACTATGATGAACTCTCATTCGATAAAATGATAAAACATTCTGTAAACGTTAATAAATTACTTTTGACGATTTTACAATAGATATATTTTCACTATGACAACACTTACAAATATGTGCTATTTCCGTTAAATTTCATCAAATACATGTAACAATATTGGTTGTAAAACGTCAATTTACGTGCAAAACATTATTTTTACTGGAACTAGTGTACTGTCAGTGTATTAAATATAACAAGATCTTATTTTCCCATACTATAATTTAATTATCTATTAACGAATTTCTTTGTTTCAATACATACAAACATAATACAAATAGTGCCTACCTAAAACCTGTTTTACATTACCCATTTTAATTAATTGGAAACGTGTAAAGTTTGATGCAAGGGCGGTTCTGTAACTGCACAGAGATGCTTTGATGATAAAATGCTGAAGAAGGCCAAATAAATCATAGTCAAATACATACTTATGTATACAAATAAGCATAAGAACTCTGTCACTACATTATTTATTTAGTATGTTTCTTTCAGTTCGTTCACTTGCCAAAGTGTTTGGCAAGTCAAGATATTGACTAGCAAGTAAAGAAATTAGCTGAATTGTATTTACTATCAGCTATCCATGTGCATGTGTAGATTTACTTAACGTTGGGTAACTTCAAAAATATCACAGTACACCTTTGCATCATTTAAGAGACTGTGTTTTATTAATTATTTTCCTATATAGCGTACAAATCTACCACCGAATTATGGCCTTCCTTAAATTATGATTCCATAGCCTTCACGAAGCCTTTACTACTCAGCAGCCGTCAATATCGTGCGTCCTTACGAAGATTCCCCTTTTTTTAACAAACAAACACAGCTCAACACTGCGTTATATCGGCACTACTACCTATGGACATCTGTAATTAGCATCAATTCAAATTCCAGATCTTCAACAGTTTCTTCCCTTTAGGACTACGTTGGGACTCCTCTGTAATGGGTTTCTCTTACCACAGTCACTTTACTCCACTCCAAACAGTTTCACAAACCACTCCAGCTGTCAACCAATCCATCCAAGCATCGTTGACTGTCCAACATACGCTATAAGCACTACCACATATGGGAATCTGTTATAAACAGCAATAGGATTCAAATTCCAAATCTGTTACAGTTTCTTTCCGCAAGAAAGCCTGCTAAGTGATTTTTTCTTACCACAGCCACTTCACTCCGCTCCAGGCAGTACACATACTCCAGATGTATCCCCCTACCCCACACCAATCCACACAAGCACCACCTACTGCCCAACATACGCGCATATATCATGAGCGCCGGTGCACTCGATGCTGGGGCGGTGCGTGGAGTCCCACATGCCGGGCCCGCAGCGCTGACACATGCCGGCCAGCGCGCACGGCAGCCGCGTCAGCTGCCGGAACTGGTGCAGCAGGCCGCGCGCTTTGCGCAGGATTAAACGACCGTCCATGTACATCGCTGGAAGGGACCGTATAATGTTTTATCCATTTATCTTGGTAGATCAAATGTGTAAATTGGCACGTATGAAAGGCATCGAAACGTATAATATTCATACGGGGATATATTGCGGATAATTAAATACATATGTACGTTAAATGCCATATATGAAAAGCACCAAAACGTGTAATGTTTAATGCAGATAAATAAATTTATTTATTTATGCCAATGCATAAATTGACAATCAATTTTGAGCAAATAGATCGGCTACAGATAAGTTTTATTATGAAATGGAAATAGCAAACTCTATATTCTATATTCGACTTGATAAGTTACTAGTGCTCATACATATACATAAATATATATTTATGACTAGCATGGCCATATAAATCCAAAAATGGCCAATTGTGAAAAAATTTAATAATCGCCGTTATTAATGGTGCTACAAAACGTCAAAAGTAATGTTATGGCCAAATTACTGAAAATAATTAAAAACATCAACGCCGTCTTTTTAATGATAATAATTTATGCTCTGTAATTATTTAGAAAACAATTACTTGAAAATAGATTATTTTGTTAGCTAAAGAAAATTTACAGAATATAGTGGCAACACTGTCTAGTTGGTGAAATATCCTAAGTGACGGATGCGTTCGCGCCATTATCGAGAATATACTTTTATAATTTATAAATTATTAATTAATATTATAAAAAAAATGTAAACTTTAGTATAGTCCGGTAATCCTAAATTTATTTCCAAAGAAAGGCTAACATTAATTTATAAGATCTAAATTCGCTGTGCATATATTTATATCGAGATGCCATAAAAAGTTATAGGTGCATAACGTCAGAAACGCATAACGACAGATTAAAAACACTCACCCAAAGAACTAAAGTGCAGCAACATCTCATCAGTGTTCAGGTCTTGGGCGATGACGTCGTCCGCGTACACCGCGATGATGGCGAGGCAGAGGAACAGATGGAAGTAGTCCGTCTGATAGTTCGCCCAGCACGCCTCCCACATGCGAAGCGCTACTGCCTCGGTGAACTCGCGTTTGAAGCATCTGGAATTATTAATCTGTGTAAAACTTGTGACGTGGTTTGGTTCTCAATGTAAATTAAAGTATATATAATTTTTACCATAATATATTTTGTACCTTGATTTCATTATAGTATGTTTTTATAATAATTAATTTTATTTCACGATTTAATACTGGTAATTTCTCAATGTTACGTCATACGTTACAATCTTTCCAAGCGTTTACATTGTAGAGCGCGGTAGTAGGATAAAAAAATCTGTTTTAATACTCTGTTCTAAGCTATATCACTAAAGAGCTGTTAGGTAAGGTAAGGTAAAGGTAACAGAACTCGATACTTTGAAAGTGAAACAACGTAAAGGAAATTAAGCCGTAAATACACATCATACTTATTTTATTTTATGTAAGTGAAAATACATATTTATCTTTTAACTAGTTAGGTAATATTTTACAGCATTAATTAAATTACCATTAGTTAAATGTGCTGATTTAAAATCAGAACAGAAATGAAACATCGAGTTCGTAAAAGTAATACGCAAAAAAGATACGATTGCAACAGGATCTAAACATATAGCATAATGAAAATAACGCCATTTACGAACATCGCAACCCGCTTAGTTCTGTTCGATACTTAATAGTTCCGAATTGTATAAATGTAACAATCAGATTTACGCCTATAGATGTTTCACATCAAAATTTAAAAATCATTCTTACAACAGTATCCAGCGGTGGCAGAACAGCAGTTCCATTGCGTCAACATGTTTTTCCAGATGCTTATAGAAGTGAGGAAGCATCAACCTTATCAGTTCGCGTAAGTAGCTCTGTGAGGGATAGAAATAATGATTTACTTATATGTACGTCTCTCAATTTTATTACGTTGGATAATAATAACAAATTTCAGAATGAGTATTACGGCCGAGAAAGTACCACCGCCACATCTATTTCTAGCGTGAAGCAGTTCTCTTGTTTCTATGGAAGGTGCCTACTAACTTCCATACGAGGCGACCGTCTTAGTTCTCTGAAATATTAACGCATGTGTTAACATCCGATATAATCTCTAGTCTATATGATATTGTATACAGATGCCCATGACGGTCAAATGGGCGGCAGAAGCTACTAACCATCAGATGGACTGCATGCTGGTTTGCGACTTAAATTTAAAAAAAAGTTGATTACTTAATCCACATTACAGCAGTGTGGAGTTCGAGAGTTCGTTCGAGAAGAGACTTGAAAGAAGACTAAAATAGTTACAACCAAGTTAAAGACTGCAATAGATATTGTACTACCATAGACAATACAAGAATGTAGGTGATCCTGAGACATGAAGTATGTTTGTCGCAATATTATGGTTCAGTCCACCTATTGGAAATAAAATATATTTATTTTGTAAAGGCCTACGGGGGGCACTTATAAATTATCAAGTTACAATATATTTTCTTTCACTACCACCGGATCGGAACACGACCTCAACTGATAAGATCCGGCAAGAAACTCAGCGGATTTGTCTTTTTTTTTGTAATCATCCGTAATAATTCGTTTCTGCATGATTCGTTACTATATCATCTGTTTAACGCGAGGAATAAAAGCTAGCATCAGTCTTGTCTTACATTTGCCTAATCAAGGGGCTTGTCTTACATTTGCCTAAGCAAGGCTACATTTTGACAAATAATGAACTAGAGAAATTTATATGTCTTTAGTCCCAACCTTTATCCCAAGTTATATCTTCTACATTTCGAACGTTTCATAACGCGGAGCATTTCAGAAACTGCTCTACTCCTAAGGCGTCGAGGTCACGCAATATTCTCGACTTAAATAGCTTTTATTACATATTGTTATACTACGACTACACCATTTGGCTGGCTTAACTGACACTTTAGTGTAAACCTTACGAGATTATTATCCATATCGTTGTCGGTGGGCGTGCACACGAATATAGCACGTTGCATCAGCCCCACGAAGCACCAAAACGCCTCCGCTTCACACTTGATCTCACACAGAACCGGCGCCAGCAAATCGCTCATTCCTTGTGTGTAACTGTTGAAGAAACGTAGCTTATTAACTTGTAGAGCTGTATCGTTTTTTGTATTATTTATACAGTGTAATTATGCCTTATTTTACTGTAAATATATATATACTCATGAGCGTATGAGAGGTGGGAAGGGTTTTCGCGGGCATCCTGCCCTCCTTAGCAAAAACGAAGAGGGAAAAATTATTCCTTCTTATTTTTTTCTCTGCAAATTCCGTAGTCCATTTATTCCGTAAAACCCTTAACATAGGATGAGAAAAAATCAATAGATACTAACAGTCTATCATATTTTCACCGATTGCCGATAATTAACTCCCTATTAACAAAACTATAGACGCCCGTAGTAATACATATTGGTACAAAACTAACAATGGAGATATGTAAATTACATGTATAATCATTAAGTCAAAGAGGTGCCTTTTGTATTATAATTTTATTAACATGAATATGTAAGTAAAGACTTAATTGTGCTTAAAATTAAACAATTAGGTATATCCATGTTGCTCTTTTCTGGTAACATTAGGAAAAAAACAGAATTTATCAAGAAAATTTCTGATGTCAGCATCATCTTAGATTATTTTATCGGCAGGAAGGACTCTTAATAGTAAAATAAGATTACTATATCATATCATTTTGTATAATATAGTAAAAATAATGTTTATGTGTACCTAATATAAGAGCAATAAAAAAATAAATATTGTAATTGAACATAACCTAACTGTGTTTCTGAGACGGACGTAAACAGCTGCGACACACATGTTTATTACTGGAAATGTTTACGAATATTCACTAAATCTGTTTTGGTTATAAAGCTCTTAAATCATCATCATCAATGAGTATTATTAGGTTACTTACCCTAAAACAGGATTATAAACAGCATAGTTCAACAGAATATTCTTCATAATTTCAATATTGTAATTGTTCTCGCCAGCGAAGAAGGGATTCCCTCTATCAGTCCTGACCACATCCTTCTCGATAACGCACTGAACATTCTTCCAGAACATCGCATGTTGTTCTGGGGTCATCTTCTCCAATCGTTTTCTAGATATTTCCTCATATTCCCGTGTCCGTATTTGCAGGATAATTTCCCGTTCGTCGTATGTAGAATTGTATGGATAGCAATGAAGTAGGAACGGCCACATCTCCCTTCTTAACTCCTTATCAAGACCTCCGAAGAAAACGCATTTCCTTAGAAACAGATCGTCCTCAATCATTCCTTTGCTGTTCATAATTTTGCCGTAAAACAGCTCTGGGGTTATCTTAGGTACCTTCCCTTCTTCGGGATGCTGCTCCGACTTCTGGACTTCTGGACGGCACACCATGAAGTGACGATATGGCATATTTGGTTCTTCAGAACCTGCAACAGAAAACAGCTCTTTATTCCATTTCACAAAATCCAAATAAAACCGTTTTACTTTTTTAAAACATACAAGTAAAGTTTAACCGTATGTGAATATCTTTAAAATAACTGTCACTTATATCACGCTGAAAAACTACCTACATTTTTCAGCGTGATATAAGTCCTATAGGATGAATTTTCTTTTCAAACTTTTGGACTCGGCAGTATAAAAGTCACGGTTTATGCTCAAACTTAATAAACAGCCTCGGACGTAAATGTGACAGGAACTGCAGATAAAATATAAGTAAATATCGTTATAGAGACGATCAATATCGCAATACGAAGAATAATACTTGGCAGCGCTAATATAAGCGTAAGAATAAATGCTATTTATATCCTCATAGTCCCACACTACGATTTCTGCTGTATTGTGGGTCCCAGAGAAACACCCAAAAAAACACGAACACCTAGACCCAGAACAGAAATATAAATTCATCATTGTGATCGAATAAGGAAACATTTCAGATCCGTATGGTGACCGTGGCACCGCCACGTGGATCGTCTAAGAATATTTACTTAGAACTAGATTAATTAATAAATTAAATAACAAATGAAATACTTTACCTGGTGTAAGTTTAATATTATGCAACAGCGAGTGCCACCTATGGAGGACCTGCGCCAGGTGATCGAGGCCGCCGTGATGAAAGTGGAGGATCTTGTACTGTGACTCCCTGGAGGCGACCACCAGTTGACCGCACGTGCAGTTGTCGTCGTTGAAAAAGAGACGCAACGACCGCATCTGACTTAAGTCCACTGAAAACCTGATGAAAAATCTTCGGTCTTATCCATGTCGTGTTTTTGAGATATTCTTCACTTTCACCGTCAGAACCCCACGCTTTATTACGATAAATAGTTTTTAACTTATAGAAAATTATTTTCGATTTTGTAGTTCAGCTAGTTACAAAAGCATGTTTACTTTTAGTATTTTAAACTATAATTTATTTATAGTATTTATTTATAGTATAGGTACTCGTTATAGGGTAGCTCTGCCTGTTTATACTTAGGTAGTTTACAATTTAATATCTTTAATAAGTAGATATTGACTTCAGACGCAGAAATGGATGCCTACTTTATTGTATTCCTAGTAACGAATTTCCGTGCACATTAAATTAAGTTCGAAGGTGATAAAACCCCTTGTGGATAGACACCGAAAGCACTACCGCCACACCTATTGCTGTGTACTGGTCTGAAGGATGTGGTAAGAGACATACTTATCAGTGGCAACTAGATATCATATGGACTGCATGCTCGTTTGATACTTCCATATTAAGTAGGTATATCTGTTGCTGACATTCATATAAGTAAAGGAGATTCATATAAATGAAAACTAGTTTCATAATAGCTAAACTGTACGCATAATTGTATAATCGCTTTCACACTTAGTATTCCAGTGAACAGCTATCTAAAACAATAAGGTCCGTGGAACGTAATAATTACATTCCTGTGGGCGTCTAGAGGAATGCGCAGATAATATCTAACTCCACATAGCTTTATTTATATGATTTTCACGAATAAGTATTTTATATCTGTGCTAAGGCTTCGAATGCTGCAAAAATATTATGCGATCAGATCAGACTACTTTCATTAGGTATACATGAGTGTCATGAACATATAATACAAGGAGAGGTTTAGCGGGCGGATCCCCTCCCCCCTTAGCAAAGTCTAAGAAAATTCTTTAAACAAATGAACCACATTGTTTTTCACAATTTGCGAAGTCTTTGCTTGAAGAACAAGGAAAGGATGAAAAAAAAAAATAGAGATTAACCAATTTTTTTTTATTTATTTCGGACCAACGCTGTTGGACTTCCCCTTAACATAGCTATCTCTATGCCCATTAATAATCTCTAAGTATATCTATGTCCATTCACTTAGGTTTGCATGTTCGATTAATGCGGCCATTATATCAAAAGGGCAAAAATAATCTTACTAATATAATAAATGCCAAAGTTTGTAATGATGTATGATCGTTTGTTACTCATTCACGAAAAAAGTTATTGTCGGAATTCGCTGAAATTTGGTCCATTGACGCACAAAGACGAATACACAAACACCCAGACCCAGAACAGAAATCTAAACTCATCATTCAGATGTCTGTCTGCCCGGGGATTGAACCCGGGACCCACTGCGTGTCAGACCGGTATGATGACCTCTCCACCACGTGGGTCGTCGTATACCTATACGACCTATACGTCGTACACCTATATTTGTAATGTACATATACGACAGACAAGTATTAGGTACACATTAATTTGTCGCTTTTTGTCATCAAATGTTAATTTAATTTATATTGAAAACATTTTTAAAAGTACCACAATAAACATGCATTAAGTGAAAAATAATAATCTAATCGGTAATAATCTAATCTCTTCTATATATTTCTTTGACCGGTACATTATACTCGTACTCACCGATTAAATGAAGTAAAATTTAAAATACCTATATTTACGTATTGCGTGAACTTGCACAATATAATTATTTATTTCTTATGAGGGGCAAATGTGAATCATATTAAGGCAATATGTTATATTTATTGAAAAATTATCATTTACCATTTATTTATGGTCTTACCTCTTAGTTTTTGGTCTTAAGATTACAATATGAAAGAGCTTTACCCGCTCTACAAGTAACATCTATATCAAGACTAGATTATTCCAGCGACACCGCCTGCAACGGTCACGTCTACCACGGTAATGAGTATCCCATGACCCATGACAGTATTAATCCATGACATAAACTGTCTGTACGCCAAATTTCAGCGAAATACGACAAGATTTCCTTCTAATTACATTGGACGAATTTCTTTAACTACGCCTCCTTACACTAACTTAAATTATATTACAAAAGATACAAAATATAACTAACGTGTTATTAAGTACAAACAGTTTTACTTATCGTAAACTGTTAGATAGTCTATGAACTGTTTCCGGTAACATTCAGTGTTCAGTACCGGCGATACAGGCTATCTTCTGTTTACTAAATGTATGCAAATTACGATTACCTACACGCGTTATTTAATGCTAATGGTTACCTACTCATATGTCTCATATCCATCTACACCAGTAATATTATGAATTAAATAGTAATAACGCAAACAGATATTTCAAAAATAATTTAAATTTCCTTTCATGAAACGTTCGAAGTAACCATTATTGATTTGTATTATAATAATTAATATATTATAAAGATATTTAAATTTGTAATCAATTCAATCCCAAATATGATTAAATCTATTCCTACGCGAGAGCTCCCACAGAAATACCTATAAAATACATATGATATGCCTATCTAAGTTACAATTATTTCGTTTATGTCACATAGTCTATGTAACAAATATAATATTTTTTATGATTATGCATATTGAGAATAAGTGTACCTACGTACACAATAAGCAGTTGTTACACAAAACGACACTCACCTTCGACATTTTAAAGGTGCTCGTCTCTGCGGTACGGGAGAGCTGTTGACGCTGTCCGGGAAAACTAAATTGTGCTTCAACGCCAAAAATTCTGGCGTACTCATCCAATTAGGGTTGCCTTCGTCGCATGAGCTCATTGACAGTGACCTGACGAAGCGATCGCCGGACAGCGAGTCCGGAGTCAAGTCAACATTCTCTATGTTAGGATTAGATATCGTTATGTTGACCGAAGTCATCGATTGTGAACGCACATGCCTCTCAAACTCAAATATATTCTGATCCTTGGACTCGTTTTTATCTAAGGACGTAAAGACGCTATCTTTAGCTGAATCTGCTGATTTAATGGTCGGTTTTGAACTACTAGAGAGCTCTTCCTGGGTCGTATCATTCTGGGTATACCTGGTGTCACTTGATTTAATACTTTGTTTATCAGAATTGGAGTTTAGGCTCGTCGTGTCCGATGAATCGTAAAAAGCATTTTCGTTATGTGCGTCTTTTCCTAGTTTTTCGCGTGGTTTTTGCGAAGGAATATCCTGCGGCTTGGTGGGCTTGTTAACGCAAATAAGATCGTCATTCGGGCTGCTCTCCACTGCTGACGGGCATTTCCGTAGTGTCGAATTAGGTATCCAGTTCAGAAAAAGAGTGGGTCGTTTAGCATTGTTGTGCTGGTCAGTAAAAACCTTGGTTGTCACTGTTAAATAGCCCGGATGATGTACAATGTCCAATTCGTGTCTAGCAATCGTCGGAGGATGAACGCAAACATTGTTCTTGCAAAACAGAATTTCGTTGTCGACGTAATCGGGTGGTTCCTCGTTTTCGTCGAACTCCAGTCCGAGGAAGTAGCTGGAAGCTCGTTTTATTAGGTCAGGTAGCGGCATTGTTGTTCACATTTCCTCAATTAACACGGGATTATTAAATACGATTGCGTTATCACCCGCGACGTGCTCCCGCAAGACCAGTTTGTGTACTACGCGCATATAAACACCCACACAGATGTCTTGATAACGCCGTATTGATCGGTCAGAATAGCGCCGCTCGCATCAACGTCAGCTGTGTGACACAATAGTTCAGCGACTGTAGGTAGATATATTATGAATATGAGTTATAAGTAAAGAAAACTAAAAGGGGACTAACGTGAGCACGTAATGAGTCAAAACCATGAACGATACATTTAGTATGATATACAGAATTTATCGTATTACATGAAGTTGTTAATGCAATAACGGTTACATATGTTATAACAATGTTTAGCGTTAACTAGGTCACTAGACAAGTCCTTGTTAAAGTGTAAGGTTATCACTCGTTATTCGATTGTTTAATTGATCTAATTAATATAGTACATTTATAACATTTTATCCCCTGCTAAGATTAGGTACATGGATAAATGGCGAATGGGTTTGTTATCATTCATGATGTACCTGTATTTATGTTACATTGGCAATATCTGGCTTGAAAGGAAAATGTTTTAAAGACAATGTAGTTCAATTTTACTTGAACATTCTTAAAAACTTTTTTCTTTAAACTAGATAATTACTTAGTTAAATTTAGCTTATTGTGAGCTCTAATTCTAATATAAGATTCCTGTAACGGAAAGATATAGTTATTTTTTTATGCGACTGCGTCAAGAGAGTAATATTTTTAAACGTTCCTAATTCTATTCGCCTGCGCAAAGTTTGAGGTCTCTTTTTTGTAGTAGTATGTAACGTAAGGTAAACGAATGCCAGAAAAAACGCCAACAAGACGAAATACAAATGCGATAGAGATATCTACTACTTAGTTACAAGAAATATAGGAATATTTTCCTTTCGACTACGATTCATGCAATGTTAATTAAGGTGATAAGGTGGTATAGTAAAACGAGTAGATATGTACAATTTAATGTGCAGCCTGAAACGCCAGACCAGACTGTAAATAAAAATATGTTAATAAGGATAAGCGGCTTGATGGAAAGTCGCCAAGGAGGAGAAGCTGCCCCCTCCACCCTTCCCTAGAAAGGCATAAAGCATTGCTCCATATATCAAGCTATCAACTGACTTCCGCCATTCCGCCTCTACGGCTGACGATGCTCACGAGCGCCTTAACGCGTTCACTGCCTACCCACTACCACAGTTGTCCGTCGGCTAGTTATCTGGTTTGTAAAATAAATAAAACTCTTTTAAATTTCAAACCCTTATGAAGGTCATAACTATCTACGAAAACAACTTTAGGTGCAGAGAACGTTTGGATGGTTGACCGGTTGTGGATAAATTACACGCTTACCACTGGCATATCCAGAACTTTTGTATCGGTGTAAAACTTTTAATGGCGGAAAATATTTATTGATCTAGATTCGACAAGGAGAACGCTGTCTATTAGATTGTGGCTT
>MOOZ01000096.1:264675-275602 GCA_002930495.1 Cecropterus lyciades | reverse complement strand
GAATCAAACAATTTTATGCAATTTGCAATTTTAATATTAAACAGGTACACACAATAAACGGTTATAATTTATTTATTTTCGGACCCTGTTGCATGGATGATGCTCATGAGGAAATTCAGCAAAGAACTTGCGAGTACCCGTTACATATAAAATATGTCAATTCCGCGATAATATTAGTCTAAAATATAACAGGCTAACGGGGAAATAAAAAGCCTTTTATTCCTTGACAGAAGATTAAGAGAATACGTTATTAATAATTAGTTGACATAAATATAAAAACAAAGAAAAAATAAAAAAAAAACAAGATGACTTTAATGTAGGGTTTTTATCTTCTGCAAGAGCCCCTCTGCAGTTGAAGGCAGAAGGCAGGAAGGAAGTTCCTCAAGGATGTCCAAAAGTTTCTAGATTTGGCTTTTTGCAGCAAATCTGCACCGGCGATTGTTAATATATCATCTTCCCATCTTGCGAAAGGTTTCCTTTTTTTCTCTTGCCTAGTGGGCCTTTCCAAACTGTCACTATTTTGGTCCATCTCTTGTCTTGCAAGCGTGATACATGTCCCGCTCATTTCGTTTTAAGAGTTAACGCTTGTTGTGCTTGTACTAGCATTTGTGCTTTTTCTTATTTTTATATGTCGTATTTTATTAATTTTCTTTATGCTTAGCATGCTACGTTCTATTCCTCGTCGTCATGTTGTAATCTTATTTTTATCGTCTTTCCTAAACTTCCACGTTTGGCAACGTATGCCACGTTAAGCATGATAAAAGGCAGGAATTCATGATTTTTGTTTTTAAGACGATAGGTGAGTGACGGTAAGTGAGGCAATACGTACCTTTAAATATTTAACTTTTTTTCTTATTTTTATATTTGTAAATGCGATGTACGGTAACATATACTTCTTTCAGAAGGCCGCCGTAGGGGCCGTAGTGGCGCTACAATCGAACGTAGTGTTTCTACCCTTAAAATATTTTTGACGTCATAACAGCGATGTAAAATGTGAATTATAATAAATTCTTGGAAAAAAACAGTCACCGCAATCATAACTAAAAAGCGTATCCTATTTGTGTTTAATTAAACCAATTAATTATATTACGCAATCCTATAAATAATTAGTTTTATATAAAATCTTACAAAATATAACGCCAATTTCCCTCAATATCTCCTTTTAATTTGATAACTGAACTAGATGCGACGTCACATAATTTGTAACAAAATCTCGTACCACTCCTCTATGACCTGTCACATTTTAAAGATACCTCCGGCCCCTACAAATATTTAAAACTGTTACAATCCCTTATGCCTCCTCTACACTACTCGCCAAGTTGAACGATGTTAGTCGAATACGATAGTATGGAAAGCCACTTCGGCTTACCTAGTCAAACTTTACTTCGCCTCGGGCGACTTCAATATGTTGTCGGTTTTTGCACCCGAGTCAAAGGGCCCGAAGTTGAATGTATGAGCTTATCGCGAAGTTGCACGAGCGTGTAGTGTCGCACTTCGCTCTTTAGCCAAAGTTCCTAGAGTACTTCGCCGAGGAACTTCGCAAGCAGTGTAGAGGAAGCATTACATTACGTTTCTTCAGGTGTGCGTTTCCCTCCTGGGCACGTGGTCCGGGCGCGGCGTGGAGGTGTGGGGCAAGGACAGCTCGCTGCTGCAAGTGATCGTGTCGCTACAGGGGCTCATCCTCAACGCGGAGCCATACTTCAATGAAGCGGGCTATGAGAAGCAGAAAGGTTAGTTTGTGATTTAGTTAACCGGAATAAATTATTAACGTATTAAAAATGATTTCGAATAAGCTTGGGTGGAGGAAAAGTGTATCTATTGCATGTAGTTAATAGAATAGATATATATATTGACAAGACTATGCTTATAAATATGTTGATTTATTTTAGTGACTACTACACTTCATATGTAAGTCAGTTTTTTTTTTAAAACCTACCTCAGGCACCATATTCTCACAAAGTAAGGTCTTAGGAATGACATTATTATACCATTGTAAAATAGTTTTAAGACCCTATTGTGAATAAATAAATAAATAATAAAATATGCCCATGCCAAAGCTTAGCCCATAATACCTTAAAGAAATTGTGGTAATGCTTTGTAACATAGTCGTTTAGAAGTGACAAGAGCATTCTTACGAAACTACTGGTTTTTGAAGAGTGGATAGAGATTGGTATTGCCTATTATTTATTGGTATTTTATATTATCTACCTGTTAGGTCAGCATTTGGACGCTACCATTTGGAGGCTACTGTTTAATGAAAACAACAACCTGTGAAACAACTACTGATTTAAAATACTGTTGGATCTGTACCAACTTGCACTTGCAAATACTATACATTGTTTTGACTTTCTGCAGGTACGCAACAGGGCAAGGAGAACTCTCGCATGTACAACGAGATGGTGCTGCTGAAACTCGTGCAGTCCATGACCAAGATGGTGATGAACCCGCCGGAGCCTTTCCGCGAGGAGGTGCTGCAGCACATGCGCTCCTCCGCCGCCGCGCTCTGCCTGCGCCTCGAGGGGCTCGTTGCCCTCTCCGGGGGCTCGCTCCCCCCGGGGGTTGCGCCCCCCGACTACCCGCTGATCCCCGCGTCCCGCGGCTTCTGCCTCACCCTCCGTTCGTCGCTCGAGGCCTTCCGCGCTGCTCTCAGTCGCAACGGCATCACCGTACCCCCCTCCACTTTATAGCCGATCTCGCACCCCGCACTAGGTAGCGCTAGTTAAATAACTTGTGTATAACTCCGACCGTGCCCCCGACGTCTGACTCTCTCCCTCCCATCTCACTCGTCTCATCGACTCATTCTTATCCGAGCTAATCGAGATCCTCTCGTCGATAAACAAAAATACACTCGTAGTTATAGTATTTATTGTGATGTACTTTTTCGACTATAGGAATATTATATTAGATGTTTGAGACGGGCGATAGATCTAGTTATTGTTAACCACTCGGTTTCTCTCGCGAATCAAATAAATTCACGTTCGGATTTATCTCGTCGTCGAGTGTCGCATGCGTGCATGAAGGACGAATTTGTTGTTCATATTGTTCGATAATATGAATGTAACCGGTTCCCTCTCAATCGTATTCATTAAATGAAATTCTAATGGCAACGTTCGATCTAATACGAATGATTTAATTACTATTATTATAATTAATAATTTATAGATATAATATTATTTATTTTCTTAAAAGTAATGTTTACTTTAATTCGATACACCGCGTTATTATGTTGTTAGGTTACGATTACGAGTACTTATTGTTGTATTAAAATTGATACACGAGATGAGGCTTTTGCTACTGTTTGAATTTTGCTACGTTAATATTAGAGGATTTAAAGACAGTTTATTTTTACGAGCCCACCCGAAGGTGCGTGCATTCTTCATTAAATTCCATTCTCGCGATAAAAAAAAAACAAATCTATTGTTTTATTGAAGTATGTGCGGTTAATACGTGTATTTAATGTATGTTTCTTTTGGGTGTGTGTAATGCGTGTTATGAAAACATTCGCTCATTGTATGTATAGATTTTATGTTTTTTTTTTATTATTATTATTTTTTCGTTTTATACAATGTGGAAATAATTATTTATAATGTTATTCTAATATTATATGTTTGGATTCGGTCACACGGGCGCCGCGCCGTCGATAAGTGCACATTTCGATATTCGTTCGTTCCTCCTAGTTACCAATATTTTAAATTCTCTAGAAAAATATTTCATACTAAGTGTATTTAGACCTGTAGGGGGGGAAATGTAACTAGCCATCTCCAAATTATTTAAGGGTGCAAATAAACTAAATAAATATCTAATTTCAAGTACATTGTAGTATAAATTGTGAGTTTTACAAATGTGGAATGTTCCCGTACCAATTTTTATTTTTCTCATGTGAAGAGTGAACAACATTGCGGTCTCACTGTTAGGTTGTTTTAATTGTATTAATAACAGCTTTAATGGTGAACTTATACATTTTGCTTCTTGAATATATTTGTAAAATTAGCGCGTTATTGACACGTAAGGTGAAAACAGCTTTCATACAAAAATGTGTGTCGGTCGAAGTATTTACAAGCAAAAACGTTTAATAATTAATATCAGTTATTAAATGAAATATAATATGTTATATTATAATATTGTACATCATTTACAGTGAGATCGTACTGTTGTGAAGTAACTTATACATTTGTGCTTCGGACTCATAGTCGTAAGTCGTAGTAGCAAATCACACACATTTACGAAGTGCTGTATATACCCAGTGATAATGCTATTTTGTGGTGCTTACAAACTGGGATTTTCCTTTGTAACATTGTATCTTACGGCTGTGTGATATTAATACAGTATATAAATATTCAGTAGAAGAAATCTTATTTATCATTCTAAAGAATGTTATAAGACAAAAGATCTAGGTGCTGAGAATTTTATCAAAGGAAGGTTAAATACAGTATCTTTATTAAATTTACATGCTGTTGATATGAAAATCGAGTTACCGTTCTGAATTATAAAAAATAAGATTATACAGACGTTTATTTATACGTAAGTACCAGTTGTTACAAAGAGACGTTTCAGTTTGTAGGCAATTTAAGGTATTCAAAATTTCAGAATTATAATGGAAATGGATAAGTAATTTGGTTAATCTCATTAGTGCTTGTAGGTTCGTTGAGTCGCCGTGGGCGGCCGCACAAAACGATGTAACTTCATGCCAAAGTCAATTGAGCTATGAAAGGCTTTCTGTCGCTTGTGTACGCGATAAGTGACAACTATGTGTAATAATGATAAAATAAAGAATTCTTCAACCTTGTTTCTTGTTTTATTTTACAGTTTATTATACAGCGGAATCTCGATAGCTCTAACCTCGTTAAGTCGTAATCCTCGTTAAGTTGAAAATAAAATGTCATTCCCTTCCGCTGAACCACTAAATACGTGGTATCTCGAAATATTTAGACTTGCTAACTCAAACAACTCGTTATTTTCCAGCGAGGTACATATTAATACTCTATAACTATAGCACATATTAATACTCTATAACTCGAATTTCAAAAAGAAGACAGTCGTTCCAAGCCGGTAACTTCAAAAAGAAGTTCGATAATTCCTCGAACTCGTAGCAATAAAATCTGTAAGGAATCTTCGGGTTCTCTTATTCTCGGGTTCTCGGGTTGTTTATGCCTAAATTTTCTCTGTTACATCAATTTATACTTTGTTTGTTCATTACTGGTCACTTAGAGTTTATTTGGGCTGTTAACTAGATAGAACATGAGTACTAAAAGGAAACTAACGACTTTATATTCTTCGTAAAATATTATTTGACATGTGATGAAGGGCTAGCTACTACTGGAACATTTGCTGACGGTGAAATCATTGACTTAGTTAAATCAAGATATCGGCATCTCTGTACTTTAAAAATAAATTGATTATTTTTGGTTTTGCGATTAAGACCACAGAACAAAAATGTTAATCATAGGGATTTTTATTATTACTTATGCTCAGTCCCCCAAATTTTTTTTTCAAAAATGTGAGTACAATTTTGCCACCCAGAAAATAGATTGACAATATATAAAGGTAATCCAGACTGAGGCTAAACGGGCCGCATTCAGCACTCCGGAAGCGTTTGTCCATTTGCGTCTTACATACTAGTGTTTCTAATTAAAATCCATTGCTTGCAGCCAAAAGTGCGTTATCCACTAGTCTTCAGTAACTTTGCTTTAAGAGCAGGAATTTATCATAATAATTTGTTTTGTATTATTTTTTCTAATTGATGTGGGTAAACGCAGACACAGAAACTTACTAAGAGGGGTTTAATACTTTAATCAAACACATTTGGAACTTCAAAATAATATTTATTACATCTTATACGTATGTAAAAAATAAAAATAATTTATTATATCTATAAAAAGTAATACTTCAGTCGATCTGTTTATATTACTTATTCTCTACACATTAATGGTTGCTCTATCACAGAAAAATTTGATAAAGTAACCCTGGACCTTCAAATATAATTCAATTCATTCAATAGTAATCAAAGTACGGAAAAAATATTAAATTACTTCAATTAAATAAATCCCACGCATATATTTCTTTGATATTTTATAGTATTTAAACAGGTATGTTAAACATTCTACTCTGTACAGAAAACCAACAACTAGACTAACAGTAGATACGTATTATGTTCTAAAAGCAATAATAAATTGTTTAATTAGATTTATATTTAAAAAAATAATGTTTTTTTAGCTGCAAAATAAAAAGATTAATGATTACAATTTTAAGTACTATCCTACTAATAATTTACTCAAATCCGCATTCTACATTTACTTTTACTATTAAGTACTATTTATGCACATGCATAATTAATAATTATATTAATTTCAGTGTTCTCCGATTTCCTACAATGTCACGATATGTTATATAATACAAAAAAATATCATACATTGAAATTTTTGCCATTAAAATTATAGATGTGAATGAATAAACGGGACAATTACAAAAAAATAATAATAATAAAAATCTACAAAAATTAATTTACGTATAATATACTAAAAATTTGATAAACATAATTAGGATATGAAATTGACTATTACAACATCGCTTTACAGTACATCTTCGCCTATAGATTGTTTTTTTCAACAAAATTTTATCACTATACAGTAACAAATGTTCAATAAAATGTATTCCAAAAATATGAGTGTAATGTAAAAAGATTATACAAAATCTTTGGTTAAATATTATGGTCAACAGTTCATTACACTAAACTAATTACATATTTTTATTTTATACATACATTACTTTATTACTGAGTAATCTTTGAAGTAACTTTAAAAAGAAAATAATACCTATTTGAATAGACACAGAGCATTACATGCATATACAAACATATTAATAAAAAAGATTTATGTAATATGCTCCTGTTGATCGCATGGGATTTACACAGAAAATTTATACAAGTTAACAAAAATCAATTATGAGAACTTCAGATAATTGCATTTGGTAAGATAATTACATTATTACGTTACATAAAAACATATGTGGTTTCTTAATAATAATCATCTTCCATTTATTAATAATAATCATCTGCGCTTAGTTCAGCGTGTCAAAATTGGTTTTATTTTTGTAAACAATATGCCATATGCACATGCGTTAGAAGACGATGACAAGTTATGTGCGCTATTTAAAGCACCGATTAATGAAATCTATTAAAATATGGATAAATAGCACATTGTTAATTTATAACTTTTTGATTTATTTTCCATTAATAGTAAAATTTAAAGGGAGGAAAGACGGACTGAGTAAACACTATAACTAAGTCTACACGATATGGAGCTCTAAAAACATATGCGTAAGCTACATTTCAATAAAACTTGTCATTGGATCACGCGGAAAATTAAATTCAACCCCCACTATACTAAAGTTTGCTTTTAAAACGTAATACGTAGGCGTTTTCATGAAATTATGTAATGAAAAATGAGACGAAATTTGAGAGTCAAATTCATACAAAAAATATACTAAAAATACGCAGGATAATTGCAGGCAAACACAGTTATAACATAAACATTCCTTTATATTAAGATACAAACTGTTATCATGGAATGCATATAAACAGACCTTAGTTAACTTAAAAATATCATGACTAATTCACATCTACACTCACTTGATACGATACAAATTACGTTTATGAAACAAAATAAAAAAAATAGTTCAATTAAATGAAAATGCATTATATAAATTCATGTATAGCAACACTAGGACCAAGTTATTTAAACTTGGTTATCCTAATAATAAGAGTTACATTTAATACTAACAGTAATTGATTTTTATTGTCTTTATAACTCGACTGAGTTATCTGAATATATTTTTGCATATTATTGCTATGATACAAATATTAAGAGATACACCGTCATAAACAAAATATTTTTAAACGGGAAGTAAAGATCATCCATAAATTAAGATGCGATTTAAAATTTTAAATATGACATAATGGACATGATACACAATCAACAAAGATTTAAATTGTAGATGGTTTCTGGAATCATAGCATTTAAAATATGTAAATTGTAAAGACGTTTAAAAAATATGGAAGATAGTTTTAAATTCCTGTCGTAGCCACATTTTTACCAATAACCACGAATTTATGGATGGACCCTAACCTTTTTAGCTTTGTTATAGCACCTTCATATAAATAAATTCACTGTCAGAATGTTTTTTCGAAGATATTCACGGTTACCAATATAATGCACATAAAAGCCCATAGCAAAACGAAAATCCCCCACGCGATATGAGAGAAGGGACTCCTGTATTTATTAACGACGCCTAAGCCTAAAAGATTACTGCAGTGCCGCCTCGCAGAGATCACTAGGAAAGTCGGCATCAAATACTGTATGCCCGTACCGGCGTACGACCCTGTAAATTTAATAAGGACACTGATGTCCTCTAGAAAGTACGTCAATAGAATCGGAGGCACCACTGTGACTATAGGAAACACAAGTTTCCTCAACACAAAATTGTACGATTCCAATTGAGTCGTGTCCAGAAATAGACTTTGAAGATTGTTCCTGAGTGTGATAGCGATTATGGGGAAACTGGTGGACAGTGTGAAGACTGGGAACAACGCTAAGAAGTATTCAACAATTTCGAGCAATATATTCTCATTGTCTGTTGGCACAAAGTTGAGTGTGTACAAATCGTTCAGATTCTTGAAGGCGAACGCGCCGGTATACGCTAGAAGAAGATAGAAGATGCTAATGAGTGCGTAGTCTAGAGCGAGGTGAAAGCCGAGACGGTTCTTTCCTCTGATTGGGCTGATGAGGCCAGGGAGGGAGTGGTGGCACATAAAGGAGTACACGCAGGCTCCGAAGAGGGTAGGCATGCCGGTGTAGTCGAATGCCGGGGGGTTGCCTTGCGGCCCGTGTCCGATTAAAAGGTGTATCGCCATGGATATCATTATGGCGAAAGCTGAAACAATAAAGTTGGGAAATTAGGACAATAATTAATAGCTTACATTATCTTTTCAAACAAAACTACATGGCTTGGCTAAATGATGCAAATCCCTTTTTTAATTTATTCATTCAGGATAATCTGTGTTACTCAATACTCAGTTACGCAGTACTACTTTTAATGCTAATTTGACATTGTTGTCTGCAAAGACAGACAGAGCCTGAACAGACTGAGTGCTAATCATGGAGTGACATTAAGCAGACTTGAATTATTATAATTCAATCATTTCAGACAATAAAAAAATATCACTCACCAAGCCACCTCATGCCGGACGTGAAGAACTGCAGATACTTGGTCTTCTGGACATTGAAGAAGACGAACGGCCCGGTGGCAGCAAAGAACGTCAGTAACGCGACCCGGTAGCATTCGAAGCGGGTGTAGCCCGGCGCTGACCCCGTGGTGTTGAAGCACGGAAGGTTGTCCCAGTCGGTCATGTTCGTCATGTTTGATGGCACTGTAGAACTGGAGACAAAAAACAATCAATTTAAATCGAGGTTCGATTCCAGTAACACCACTGCACAATGAAAACCAAATTTACTGAGCTCATAATTTAGACAAATTGAATTAAATACTTGAAAATACTCCTAAGTCTATTACCTAGCACGGTGTTTTTCAACCTGTGGATTTGTCTGTAAGGGGTTTGTGACAGAGGTCGAGAGAACTAGGTACCTCAGTTAAAAAATCAATAAATTTTAAAACTATAGATGTATTAAGAAAAAGTTGAAAATGATACTCGTTATGTTACGCATTTTTTATACTAGTTGTGTCATGAAAAAGATTGAAAAACATTGTTCGAGCAGACTAAAAAGCAACGATTTCGTGATAGAAAAAAAAGACAAACATAAACGTTACTTCCTCTGCTTTATTGAAAGGTATTTAACTTCAACAGGTTACTGATAATCATGGGTCAATTAACGTAGGCAGGTAAATTGTTCCACCTCTAAGATCTACAGTATTAGGTAGCAAATCTCCTGTACCTCGGCTATGTAAAGCATTCAATGAAATTACAGACGGACAAATTGATCTTTTTTCACAAAAAATTAACCAGTTTCGACATCACTTAATGAACAAAATTCCAAATTAATAATAATTAAACTAACCAATAGATTCATTATTTCAATATTTTTGTATTTTATAAAACTTAAGCACCATTAAGCATATTGTAGACTCAACTACTCTATAAGCATGCAGTGTTTACCTGTAAGTGATTGTACATTTAAGTTATTACAGTGTATATATATTAATTATATATGTATGTCACAATGTAACAATTGTTGGTAAGCCTAATAAAGAAAATAAAAAAATAACAATAGGCGATATGGAGGGTAGGTGTAAAACATTAGGATAATGTGTTAGTTACATTTGCAAAGAACAATATTAAGGAGATTGATTACTTAGGCCTATGCCAGAGTGAATAATAATTTTAGGTATTTGTATGAATATTGTAACATTTCATAAAATAGGTATATGTCATAACGGTGCTTTTCTATATGTGTGTTATGTCGTTTTTTTTTGTGGAGATTTGTATGTATGATTCTAAATATATATATGTATGTTGTAGTCTTAAAATATTTAAGTGACTGAAAAATTCTTTAAAATGTGGTCTTTTAGTATTCTTTTAAACGTTGTCATTTTTCACATTATAATTATACATATATTGATATTTTCTTTACATTATTATATTATCGACTATTTTAATACTACCAAAGGTATTCGTGTTATCAAATATCGCGTTTCATTAGTGCCGTTTATATTGGTAGCACACGTCACACGTGCCGTAACAAGTGCAAGGTTATATTATATTATACACGTACTTGGTTAAACAACAGTATCACTGTATTAAGTAATACACGTTCGTTCTTCATCACTATATCTATACTAATATTATAAAGCTGAAGAGTTTGTTTGTTTGTTTGAACGCGCTAATCTCAGGAACTACTGGTCCGATTTGAAAAAT
>MOOZ01000096.1:247902-258346 GCA_002930495.1 Cecropterus lyciades | reverse complement strand
TAAACAGTATTATCAATTTCCTTTGCTCTTAACACCCATATTCAGAATTTACAAATAAACATAACCAACATGAGGTAACGCGATGAGATAAGCAAAAAGAGCCAACAAATAAACGAAGTCTACTGCGCCTGGATACAGCAGGCCAGAGACTGAGAACAATAGATTCGAACCCTCCCGTTATAAACATATAGTATACATAAAATCACTTCGACTTCCAATATTCTGTCGCTAGCTGAATATTTGCGACGCAAAATGGGTTTGCGCATGTCCGATTACACCCAACCACATACGACACTCACACCATTACAAATTTACTATAGTGTGGAAGTAGCGACCTATAGGTTGTATATAAATTATTTATTAGCTTAAATGAGTTTTATATCACACGACTTCTCGTATTCGATATGGGTGCTTAAGTATTTTCGTCATATTTTCTTGTACATTTTATCGGTCTAATCTAAAAATCCTTACTTACTACTGTATTGATCTAAACTTTTGCAAACGTTAAATTCCTAATAAATCAAAGGAATTTGATAATAAGGATGTTAACACAAAACTTGTCGCTTCGCAGATCGTATTGAAAATAAATAAAGTAGGTATAGATTGTAGATTTGACCCTTTGGAGGTAGGTTATTTATTTAATTGTGCATATAGTGCACACACTGTGCACACACAATGACAAACAAACATATAGCTTATTAATAACATCAACTACAAAGGTCATATTCATACCTAAGATGAAATGAGACATTGTAAGTACCTAATTTTATAAGAAGCAGTAATAATCGGAAACAGAATCAACGAAAATCTTATTTATGTTTATGTAGCATTTGTAAAAAGAAGAAAGAAAGTATGTGGAATTAAAATGAAAGAGGCACCTACCTACTGTTAGGAAATCTAGATATTAGTCCATAGTAGCCACACCCTTATGCTCGCGATCCACTTGTTTAGAGTATCATGTTCATTTAGGTTTATCAAAAAAGTTACATAAAACCATAAAGATACTTAAATAAAAGAGGCATAATATTCTAAATAAAACTTCTTGTAAAGAAACTAAGCAAAAGTTTTCGATGCGAATCGCAAAGTAATGAAATGTAGAGTCGTCGTCTTGAAACAAAAAAACCAACACAGTATCAATGCAGATCGTAGGATGTAAATCGATCAAACCCGTTCCGGGCCGAAGCAGACAGCTCGTAAACCTCCACATTGAATGTCGTGCTTTATCAAATGCCTCAAATAAACCCTCAGGCTGGTATAGAGCCTTTCTTACTAAGTATAATGTATTTTCCATAATAGACAAGAATGCTAAGTGATACGCCTGTGTTTGTACTCAAAAAGCGATTTTTTCTGCCGACCTACGATCAGTGCTTTGGATAAAATGATAAACCTATCGGTGTATATGTGAACGTGAACTATAACTGTCTGAAAGCACACAAATAAATACAAGTTATAACGATAAGGTATGTATAAAAAAGATTTTTAGATGTGTTTCTATTATTAGCTATGGCAACGCTTTGTATTTATACCTTATTACCATACTAATGATCTATAGCCTTATGTTTTATCAGTGTGACGGCTTCTCTATATTTAATGTTAGGGCGGCTTCACCTTATGTATTCAAATTTAATCAATACATCGACAATACACATCTGCTATGTTTAGTTTTCCGTGGTACCCAAATACCTTTTCATGAAAAATAATACGAATCACAATAAATATTCTGCATACGTATAATATCATTGTAGAATGAAATAAGTAGGTTTATATTTTACTTATAAATCGTGACATAGGAGTTTCAAGAGACTTTAATTTAAGAATACGAGTATTTATAACGGCATCATAAATAAATATTAGTTTATTAGTAAGTTAATGGTTTTTGATAAGATATTCTAAGGTCTAGGTTTGTTTACTTTTATCCTAGTATTAGGAATATATAGGTACCTCCTACTTAGGCTATAAACAATGCGTCCAAAATTAATTCGAGAGGATTTAATAATATATTACTAATATAACATTGTATAAGTAAAAATAAGTAGCTTTTGAACTTAGTTCTTATCTTTTAGCACAATTGTACAATTCAAGTAAAGGACCAATCTATCAAGTAGCAAAAGCTATTTCTAGCGATTATGATTCGGGTATGATCATATAATTATTATGATGATTCGTTAATCATAGAAAACTTTTATTAAAGAGATATTTATGACTTTTAACGATTTTAATTCGAGATAATAAGTATCTTGATAATTTTATAGGTAGGTAATTATTACTTCGCATAGTCCGCAATCAACAAGCAAAAACAGGGCTCCATTTCAACCCATTTGATTCAGGTGGCCAGAATGGTTTATGTTAAATTATTGTTAAGTTTATAGGTAAGTAACCTAAGTCGAGCAATATTTTTGCTGCATAGGTACCTACTTACATAAAATCCTGTGGCAATCTCTACTTATATTGCATCCTAACATAATAATCGAACGTATACCTAAGTAGTCGCGTACGGTATTTATGTATAGTTCTATGCTATAGTAGTTATGTATGTACAGCAAATTGCTATAACCCGGCTATGATGAAGGGGCGTAAACCAGAACGTATTCTGGTATAAACCAACGTCCATCTTGAATAAGTGACATTTCGTAACACTTCGTGCGAACCCCGACGACGAAATCATTCCATCCAGCCGTCGAAGCCGTATTCTCGGGGGTTTGGGATTGTGATTTTGTATAAATCTACATAGTTTTTGTGCCAACAACTATACAAAACGAAGGTATGTCTTGTACAATATTAATTTCTTGGCTTTTGTGGTTAAAATTGTCGTCGAACGACTTTAGCATTTATGGCATCGCTTTCTCAGGCGTATCTTTTGTCTCCCTTTGACAAACGGAACGTCAGTACGCATTTAATTTTCTATCTCATTCTATCTAGTAATATAACACCGTTGTGCTCGTTCGTGTCACGTAAGAAATTTTTGTATTTCATTAGTAAATTTTAGATTACTTTGCAATGTTCGGTGTCTAATGGATTTAATAAGTGCTAATTCATGTTTGTTTAATGTTTTCACGCAAAATATTGACTCGTACGGTTCGATAATAGGTCGTGCTAACTTTCACTCTAGGTATAGATAGGTAGTACTGTAGATAAATATACATAGCACAGATAGATGTATACGACTCTAGATATTCAACATCGAGTCTCAAGGCCGAAATACACAAATACTAATGTATCTACACGATATCTGCTGCGAAAAGAATAATCCTATGGTTTTCGTAAAAATGTAGTGTTGGTCTAATCGACATTTTGATATTGTGTGATGTGAACAGTGTGTAAGTGTGGCCGTTTTTACGTATTGTTATGTGGTGTGATGTCGCGAAGCTTCGACATTTTGATTAAACTATATTTAATGTTATCACATTCATCCACGACGTAAAATCATATAGATTTTATAATAATAAGCCCCAACAGAGACGGATCGGATATCTGCATATTGTAGATATACGTCGTAGTCCTTGAGGTAACCTCAAAGTCAGTAATGCTTATTTCATCGATCGTTGTTGCCAACGACGGTCATTCCTAATAATTACGGGCCGTTCGATAGATGGTGGATGATAGGGTGAAAATGAAACATGTTTTCTTTCTTCCCACAGATAAAGTGAAACGTTTCGAGCGAACTGCAAAGCTGCTCCAAAGGATCTGCCGAGCCCGCATTATCTGTGATATACAGCTCAGCCTCACGTCCGTCCTATAAGGTACGTTCGTAATTTAAACATTTTTATAGTTTTTATTTACATGTTTTGTAATTTCCAACTGGATAGCACCTATAACTATTTATATACACTGCCATTTTTAGGAAGTCCTATCCTACATATTGCTTGTATGGGTTTATTGTGTAGTAGTGTTTTTGAGTTTCATAGCTGTAATGAGAGGGAAGTTATTCCCTTGTGGTGATAAAGTGATATTGTTTGTAGGGCTGGGCCACTCGGGGCTAGAGGCGAGTCCGCAGCAGCTTCCAGCGGTGATCTCACCCTGCCCTCTGCCACAGAGGCACTAAACACTGCTACCTGCTTAATTGACTGCATCACTACGAACCATTGTTACTTAGTCTTTAATTGAAACAATGCAATCTGTGAAAATAAGTATAATGCTAGGTGGATATTGTAGAGAATTATTCTATTTATAAATAATTGTCTGATGTCTAATGTTTCTGTAATATTATGTGTTCCATATCTAATTAAGTATAATTGTTACTCCAATATTGATACTGTTACCGAACCAATGCAATGTAATTACTCCACCTCAATGTCGGTGGTGAACACAAATAAATTTGGTGCTTTTAAGCGAGTTGAAGAGAAGAATGAAAGTCAGCGAGTTAGTGTAATACTGGTAGATAATAATAATATTTATAATGTAGAGTTTGTTGATAGTATCCAACAAAACCAAATGATTGGCGAAACGCCTAACTACTGCATTCCTTTAATGATTAACGCCATAACAGTCCAGGGTATCTCATACAGTGACCCGTATTTCAGTAGCTTTAACTTAAACTATAAGATGGCGTTCGGAGCGCCAGAGTATATGAACAAGTCTGATTACGCTTTTAAATCCTCAGTTTGTATTATGCGAGATGAGCCTTGCAAGGATAAGACGCAACTACTAAACGAAAAGTCTGCTCATGATATATGCAAAACGAAAACTCGAATGATTACTTATGACAAGAAGTCTGTTAAAACATGCCATGACAATAAAATTTTGGATGCTGATTTAGATAATTCAGCCTCTGAAACACCAGTGGTGAAAACGTTTGCGAACGGTGATCTTACATTTGACACCATGATAGAACTGCTTAGGAAGGAGAATGAACTCCTGAAGGACATGAAGTCCGAAGAAGTGGACAGTTGGGGAGTGCCCCTTAGACTGCGTCTTCGGGGTGGAGGCGAGAGTTCTCTCAATGCTGCATCCGGCTGGGGCAGCCCGCCTGCTTCCAACAATGGTAATTGCTATTTTCCAATTGTTTACGAAAAATTTTGCTCGAATTGCTCTTTAAAAATTTACTAGTGAATGAGTTTAGTCCAATGTTGTTTGTTTACTTTCCAAATTTTTGATTAAATTAATTTTCTTTGAGTTGATATTAAAATGAAAAGATTAATGTTGATATAAGTATATGGAGAAGTTTAATTCTCTTTGTTTTGATTTTTTTTCGTACACGTCATCCATCTCTGACTGATGTCTGGATGAGCACGCGTACTCAATCACAATGGGTGTAGCTTCTTAAACGTACATAAACAATTCTTTTTATATTGCCAGCTGGGAATTGGGGCGGCAATACTAGTGGCCAAACAAGTAATGGTACAAACAATACTCAACAATGGAATAACACTCAGCGGCCGCCGACTTCCCAAGCGGATAGTAAGTTATAACAAACCTATTTGGATCGCTAGCTAACGATGATTGACGCTTATTGTAGTGCCAGTACAATACGCGACACGAGCGAATTATAATACTCGATAATATCTCTTGCAGTGAACAGCAATAAGGGGAATGGCAATCAAATGCCGCCGACGAGCGCGGCCTCCCAAAATTGGCAGAGTTCCCCGCCAAACATGCCAAATACACAGCCCAACAACAATGGTGCGCCCGCGAGTAATGGTGACAATTTTCATATTAATTATATCACAATTTGTTGTTGTTATGTTTATTATCGACCATATTCATTACTGAATAACTCGGAACATTTTTAGGCACGAACAACGCTGGTAACGGAAACAACGGCGGTAATAACCCCGCCAACCCCACAGCGAATTCCAATGGGCCGACTGCTGGCAATGGGAATAACGGAAATAACTCTAACAGTAATTCGTCCGCGAAGATAGAACAATTGAACTCCATGAGAGAAGCCTTGTTCAGCCAAGACGGCTGGGGTGGCGTAAGTGTTTACTCATTATTTATCGCGATTAAAATAAAGTCGTAAAATATTTCAGTGTTGAATTAATAAAATAAATCAACATGCAACACCAGACCTCATTTCAAGTTCAAATTATGTGACATCTTGGCATGAAATCGTGCTCTCACGTGCACCAAAATATCTCGAGCGGTAATATTACTTAATTATATATTTTCAGCAACATGTTAATCAAGATACAAATTGGGATGTGCCCGGATCTCCTGAACCAGGATCTAAGGCGGAGCCCGCCGCTGGGGGCCAGCCTGGCTGGAAACCTAATGTTAACAATGGTGCATTTCTTGGAACCGATCTCTGGGAAGCTAATTTGAGAAATGGAGGTCAACCGCCACCGCAACCCGCCTCGAAGACCCCGTGGGGCCATACGCCCACTACAAACATTGGCGGGACCTGGGGCGAGGATGATGACGCCGCAGATTCTGCTAACGTTTGGACCGGGCCTCCACCGCACCAACAATGGAACTCGGGACCACCACAACACGCCCAACAGTGGGGCGTACCCAAAAAAGACGACTGGAACGCCTGGGGCGAACCGCACAGGCCCTCCGATCCTAGATTAGACCCCCATCGCTCGCAAGATCCGCGCCAACAAGCATCCGATCCTCGTCACGATATTCGTGGGGGAATTTCTGGCCGCCTCAACGGCGACATGTGGAACCAACATCATCAGCACACAGGAGCTCCTAACAAGATGATGCCCACCGGAGGTGTAAACCAATGGGGTGCTCAGGTAAGTTGCGGCGTATATTTCACTTTTTGTTTTTTCACTGTTACATAAATCGTTCTGATACCGTTATATCTGTTAAGGGTCCCAAGGATTCAATCAAAGCATCGGGATGGGAAGAGCCCTCTCCGCCCGCCGCGCGTCGCGCAGCCGGCGGGTTCGACGACGGCACCTCTCTGTGGGCGCAGCGCGGCATGGGCGGCATGTCCCGCGGGGCGCCGCAGGGCCCGCCCGCGCCGCAGAGGATTCCACCCACCCCGACCAAGCCCGACGCGGTCTGGGGAGCTCATGGACAACGCAACGGCTCCTGGGAGGAACCGCAGACGCCGGGGTGGCCCGACCGCGACGTGCCCAGCTGGGGTGACTCGTCCGGGCCCGGCTTGTGGCCCGTGCCGAAGCCGAAGCCGTCTGGCCCGGCCGGAGGGTGGCCCGATGATATCGGAGAATGGGGTGGTCCTAAACCACCGCAGGGTGGGCCGTTAGGCAAACAGCTGCCTAAGGAGCTGATTTGGAATAGCAAGCAGTTCCGGTGAGTTTAAAATATTATCTATCCGATATGTTAATATTTACTGACTAAACTACGATCTAACAAATGTTGTTCAATTTAGATATCTTGTTGAGATGGGTTACAAGAAGGAAGAAGCTGAGGTAGCTCTGCGTAGTCGCGACATGAACGCGGAGGAAGCTTTGGAGATGCTGGCGGCTTCTCGCACCGACGGCTGGCGTCGGGACGAACACTTCCACCACGGGCCTTTCCAGCCGCAGCCCTCAGTGCCGGCAGTCTCCCCTGCAGTCGTACAGAAGCTGCTCAATCAACCACCCCCACCCACTGTGCAACATCATCCTTCCTACAATCCCAACAGGTACAATTATCTTGGATGCAACCAGCATAAGATTTCCGTTTTAAGATAATGTTATTATAGCCTAAATATAATTTTTCGTCAATCCCATCTGTAGCATTCCAGTATTGAGAATTTCGCTTTAGTCCCCCTTTATATCTACAGGCATTGATTTATATCTACAGGTATTTCAGAAACGTGCCCTAACAGACTAAATAGTACACTATTATTTTATGAAAATTGTTTGTTGCACATTTTTGTTGATATTTTCTTTATTTGCCAAGGTTCATTGAAATTTATCGTTTTAGTAAGAATTTGCAACATTACTTAGAAATGCGTGACGGAGTTTTCGCAATGAACCGCGAATGTAAAGGGAATCACGATTCAATAAAAAAAGAGGAAGAAGATTAGAAATTCAATGTAATCCTATGATTGTTACTTTTAATTATTGCATTGTCATTGTATTAGTTCCCTACTACTGTTTTTCACTTCATTCTAATTCGTGAGTTGCTTGAAAGAAATTGATTGGAGCGATAAAACCATCTGTGCAATAAAGTGTAGGAATTAATAAAACAATCAGAGTAGAATTAGACCAATTTAGAAGATGTTGGGATAAAAAACATGAGCGCACATTTTGCTTTATTCAGTGGAGCCGTCCGTAAATATCTTGTGTTCTCAAGTGTGAATGATTGATATTATAAGCTATTGTGGCCCACTAACTGTAGTTGAGCGCTATATATAATCACCGTTGAAGAAAGAAGTACATAGTTTTTCTTAGCTTACTATGACTACAATTAACAGTGTAAATTTGCTTTTTATTGCAAACATCAACAGAAAAGCGTGGCAAGTCTTTATTTTGCCACTAAACATTAGTTTACACCTATGTGATAAGTACTACTCAAATAAAATGTACATATAGATGAAGCTTATTTTTTTTGTATTTGAGTAAGTTGTTTGAGCTTTATTTGAGATGATAACCTATGTTACATCATACCTGCCCTTTGAATAGTTTTAGATCGAATACGAAGTAGGCCTAAAAGCATATACGCTTTTAAATTTTAACAAGCAGGAAAGTTCGTGGCAAAATTTGGGCACGTTTTTTAACGTAACGTTGTTGCTGGCTTTAGGTACTATCGAGTTTGAGCAGCCCTTTGAAAATGGGTCGACAAAAAAAAAGAAAAAAGAATCGCTCAGAAATAGGGCGTCGAAAGAAACGTGTTGCCATATTAATTTACAACTCCTTTCAATAAATTTTATATAGAAAACGACAACTTCTCATAACGGAGTATGTTGAAAATAATTGGTTTAATTTCGTGTGTGTATTTAAAATATTTCGGGGGCCTGGTCGTATGGGGCAGTTAGCGTGAACTGTAAGAAAGATGTTTCAGCCAAGTCAAATGGATTGTCACTTTTTTGACTCATTATTTGAACCTAATAAACTGTTGTTAAGTGTTGTTGTGTTCTGTTTTGAAGTGTGGTACAGAAGGCATATTTATGGGAGGTATTAAAACTTAGTTCTCTGGGGAAGCAATGAATCAGTGGTCAATGTCAAATAGACACTTAATCTGTGGTTGATTATTTATAGAAGTCCATGGGCAGTAGAGGTTCCTTACCATCACGTGGCACTTTTGATAAGATTGAAGTAGCAAACGAGCATGCAGTCCATGTGATAGTAAGTGGCTCCTGCTGCCCATGGACCCAGAATGTAATCGGACCCAGATAAAATCAATCTTACCTGGATTACCTACTACTTACCTAGATTGGCCACAGATGCGTTGAAATGTCTCATATAAGTAATGTCTCCCTTACCACATCCTTCAGACCAGAACACAGCAGCGCTTAACACTGCTGTTATTAGACAGAAATAGGTGGTATACTTCTATATTATAAAAAAAATATATTATCAATAATATAAAATTCCCTAACAGCAGCACAGGCAATAGCGGCCAACCCAGCACAGCGCAGCTACGGATGCTGGTCCAACAGATCCAGATGGCGGTGTCTGCTGGTTACCTAAACCACCAGATCTTGAACCAACCTCTCGCACCGCAAACACTCGTCTATTTGAACCAGTTACTGCAACAGGTATGTTGTTAAAACTAGACGCTCATATTAGCCGTAATCTGACGACCCGCGTAGCGGTTACCGTACCGGTCTGACTGGATTCCGGGTTCGATCCCTGGCCGGAGTGAGTGATGAGTTTAGATTCTGTTTTGGGTCTGGGTGTTTGTGTATTCGGCTTTGTGTGTCCATGGCACCCACCACAAGTGAAAATCCTAGTGTGCGGGCTACGGATTTAGATAGCGTTTTTTTTTATATGATAGACAATTTCTTCTGTATCTGTTGAATATACAATATTATTAGTTGAGCCTTACTCTTATAATTTTAGTAGGTGCGCAATTTATAATAATAAAAATATTCTGAGGTCAACTGCAGCAGCCTTGCTTCATATATTTGAAAGTATTAGCCTTAATTTCTTATACTTTTTATTTAAGGATGTATATGTAATTTATAAAGGGATCCTATGCATCAATGATCATCTTTGTAAAACAGAAATAGAGCGTTATTATCACACGATAATGACATTATATTTCTGTTTTTAAAAAAACCTACTTTGAAATATGGATCCTGTTTGATCCTCACCAAGCTTGGTGAATGTTTACTTTTGTTGTGTTGTATGTAAACTCATAGTAGGCATTCCTATTGTAACGCTAAAAGAGTAAAACTCGTATATATGAAGGTGGTAGAACTCTTTGTGGTTCAACTCTGGAAGCACCACCGCCACACCTATTTCTGCCTAATAGCAGCGGTGTTGTGCACTGTTGTGTTCTGGTCTGAAGGGTGTGGTAAGGGAGATATACTTTTCCTAGGCATTCCATCTTAGTCCTCAGGGGTAGCAACGCATCTGTGGCTAACCTTAGGCGAGATTTA
>MOOZ01000096.1:217022-242901 GCA_002930495.1 Cecropterus lyciades | reverse complement strand
TTTCATAGGAGAGCTTGTATAAATGATCATTTTTATTTCTGGGAGCAGATTGACGGTTCTACCCTGAAGACACTGTGCCTGCAGCACGGCCCTCTGCAGAATTTCCATCTCTACTTGAACCATGGACTCGCTCTTGCGCGCTACTCTACTCGCGAGGAGGCAGCTAAGGTAAACATCGTTCTATCCTTTAGAAATTATACTCCTATTTCATAAAAAAAAATATGTAATATATTCCAGAGTCGTCATTGATGATGTGCATCAGCAAATTTATATTATTATCTTTAAGAATTATATTTTACAGTTAATGTTAAAATAAAATTCACTTGTTCATACACTATGCTACATAATTATAGCTCTGTAGAATTACTCCATTTTGTGTTTATGTGACTCAAGTCGCAATTGATACTATGTACCATGGTTCAAGGCTCTCATTTCGAGAGGAGACCTAAGACCAACTGTCCATTAATCATTACATCCCGTGGGATTCTCAATAAATCCTCGTCTTTGACGTGTGCAGGCTCAGATGGCGTTAAACAATTGCGTGCTGAGCAACACCACGATCTTCGCGGAGTCGCCGGCTGAGTCGGAGGTGCAGATGATCCTGCAGCACCTCGGCTCGGGCTCCGGCGGCGCCTGGCGCGCCACTACCGCACCCACATCCGCTAAGGTATGGACTTCATTGTGGATCGCGAATAAATAAATTATAAAACATACTCTATGATATAAAAGCTTGACTTTTATAGTGCCTTTACTATAAAAGCTGACAATATAAAAAGCCTGACTTCATACTTCTATCTTGGAATACAAACTCTACATAATAGGAGGCAGATATTTTTGATGCAATATTTAGATACTTATTGTGTACAGGTGAATAGTTTTATGCAAATAACTTACTCGGGTGTGTTCAGTACTCTTGACAAATACTCATATGTTCCCTTTGCTGTGTTCGTTTTTATTTTATTCGTGCTTATTTTATAATTAATACTTGTGCAGGATGGCTGGGGTGGCTTTACCGGGCTGTGGCCTGACCAGCACGACCAGCGTGCCACGCCCTCCTCGCTGAACTCGTTCCTGCCGCCGGACCTGCTCGGCGGCGAATCCATCTAAGCGCCCCGCATCGGATCCTCTCGGACGCGAGCGCCCGGTACCGGCCGATCGCCCGCGAGGCCGACGCCCCGGCCGCTCCCGGGAGCGCCTTAGGTGTCTAGTTGTAATTACGCTTCGCCGTTCCCCCCCGGGGCCGGACTATTTTTATTCGCCTAGTCAGATCGCGCCGGGCGCGACGCCCCGAGCGCCGCGCCCGGCTTCCAACTGTCCACAACTATTATCTACTGTGTCGTAAGTGTTCATGTAGATTATTTAGTGTACATAAGAATTATACATATACAACGGCAGACATATAATGTAACGACGGTTATACCCGTGGAGTATGTCGCGGGGAGCGGCGCGGGCCCCCGGGTGAGACCCGCGGCCCCGCCGCCCGCCGCGCGCGAGGCCGCGCGGCCTCCGACGCGCGACGCGTTCGTATTCGATGCGACCGGGGAGCCCCGGCCCCCCGGGAATCAACCAAATAACGTAAGGTATCGGATAGAGTAGTTGCGTCGCGGGCTACCTCAGTCACTCGTCCCGTGGCCTTATTTTAGTCTGTATTTATTTTGTTGCGCTCGCGGGCTGTTGCTGTTTCGCCCGTCGAGCTGTTGCGTTCCGTGTTTCTTTCGTGTTTATTTTTTTTTTTAATTATTCTCGTTTTATGCGTACCGTGTCGTATTTTTAAATTATTTATTCCGTTTCGAATTCTCGCTCGCGATGAGCCCTCGTTTTCCAGTAGTGATATTTTTATCAGCAATAAACGTAAGTGCATTTCGCCGACTAACAAACGTTTTACGATTAGTTTGTAATGTTTTATGAGCGTAATAATAACAAAATTGTAAATGTATGAGATTGGACGTGCATTCTTGTAGAGTTAATTCCTTTAAGCCGTATAGTCTGAGTCGGAAGGGCGGGCGGGGCGCTGTGATGGGTCTTGCCGCGAGTGCGCTCGGATAGGTAGTTGCGTTTCGCCCCGGCCCGCTCGATTTCCCCAAATTTTTTCCAGTATTTGTGATTCAAGTGCCACTTTATGTTTAATATATGAAACGATTATTTAGATTATACGATTAATGTAAGGGTAACCTAATATATTAAATTGAAAAATTGTTTTATCATTTTATATAACGTACATTTGTGAGAAGTGTTATAGAGTACTATAATTGACAGTAATTTAAATATTACACTTTTGTGTATAGGTAAGGATAAAGTTCTAACTTAAATTTAGCCATATCAATATCTATTTAATAAAAGATTTGTGGTATTTTCTATAGGCTCAATTTGAAGGTTTCAAAGTGACATATGCTTTAGATATTCTGTTAATAATATACTTGTAGTCGTAGGTCTCTCGGTATTAAAACATTGTAGATTTAAGCCTAAAAGTTAAGTCCTACGGTAGGTTTCTATAAGCATACTATTGATATTTTACGTCAACGATCGCACGTGTAAATGTTCGTTATGATGAAAGTTTATTTACATTTTTATTTACTTTTTAATTTATTGATGGTGTGCCACAGAGATACTCTGCCAAAATATATCTTTACCAAGTACGGGACACGCCCAGGCAGCGTCCCCGATCCCACTCAGAAAGCGAATGACTATGATAATAATAACTTACTATATCTATTATATTTTGAGCATCTTCCAGTGATCTTACATTTTAAACATACGATTGTAGTGCTAAGTTAGCTGTGTAAGTAATCGCTGTACCTAGTCGGGCTCGGCGCCCGGCGACTTCACAAATTATGAGTTAAGTGATGAACTCGACCGACCGCGGTGTCGAAAGTATTCGATCGCTTCGGACATGTATTAGATCTAGTGTTAAATGTTTCGCTGTATGTGTTCATTTATAGACAAAATTAGCATTTCTCATATTATAACGCCCCGTCGGAGGCGCCGACGACCGGTGTTCAAATCATCTATCGTTTGCATAATATGATTATACTTTCAAATCGTTCTACGGCCAAAGCTTATAATTAATTCTCGATCCGCGACAGAGTTCAAACATTCTTCGATTTCTATCTAAAGATAATGATTAAGATTTCGTGGACAAATTCAAATTTCAATCCATGTATACACTAAGAATACACAAATTGATTAGATCTAAGGTATATAAGTAAAATATTATCAGGAATAAGGATTAAATATTGGTTTCGGCTGGTACATCGATTTGAAGCTGTAAGGGATGTATATTTGCAGTGATGTTGTTTAAACCCCCGTCGCCTTCTGACCTAGTTTAGGGTAAATGATCTGGACTGTTCGGTGATAGTGTTTGAGGCACAGTATGCAATTGATCACAAAATTTAGTTTCGCCTATACAGGGGCCATAGTCGACCTCGTCATGACGTTTATCGTTAGGTGCCAAAGAGTGAGTATCAAAGATATGAGCCGGTGTCTGGAACTTTATCGATCGGATCTATATGATTTTATACATATCTTCCAAATTAATTTGAAATTAGTTTGCGGTACGGGTTTAATTGATCTTGATGTTCCTATATGCCATTCGCGCGACGTCTAAGCAACAATAGTGCAACACGCCAATGTCAATTCTATTGTTGTCGAGCTCAATATAAGTGAGGGTGTTTCTTTTTTATCGATAAAAAAAAAGAGAAAAATAGTACGTTACTTTATCCGGTGTTGTCTGTCCATTTCTAAATCTACAGTCGAAAATTCCTCATTCGCATTGCCTACTCGGACGATAAGTGAATTTAAATACAGCAATAAAGTCGTATTTAATTTTTATAAAAATTTTCCATTTTTTAAATATTAGACAAACCGAATAACGGAAGTATAATCCAGTGCCCTGTAGAATGTACTATGTCCAATAGATATATGAAAGACTATAAGAGTCATGCCTTGAAAAAATTTAGTCAGTTAATGCGTAATCAGTACTTAAATAATGAGTATATTATTATAAAGAGACATAATATAGGCGTTGTGGTGTTGTGGTGATGTGATGTGGTGTAGTGTAGCGCAGGTTGTGAATGGCCCGAACTCGGTCCGACGACTGCATCATTATTCCCTGCACACGATTGCGCCACGTGCAATTTACTCTTTGTTATTATTATGTTGTTGTATATTTATATCTTAAACATATACTCTTAATATGTATATATTGTGAAATTATATTCTTAAAAGATTTTAATACGCTTCACGCTTTCACTTCTTAACATTTTTTCGTAACTCGTTTCTGTTATCTAGAATAAATTTACGTACCTAAAAGTAATTATAATAATTATCATAGATATAAACTTAAGTGATGATAAAAAAAATAAAAAAAAAAAACGAAAAAAAAGGGAAAAAAAGAGAAAAGCAATTAAAAGAAACCAATGATTGTGCCTCAATGAACTGTGGTACGTTACCGTAACCGATGGCAGGTGAAATCGTTTCTTTCGGAGGGTTAGAACGTATGAACTGTGCGGCCGCGCCCGCGCCTTGTGTAATCATTAATGAGCTTAGCTACGTTTTATTTTTATCGTAAGTGTTATGTCATCAATCAACATATATATCTATATATATACATGCCTGAATGTAAATATTTTTATCTATTTATTTGGTTTTCCATGAAGTTTACCGAATTAACGTATTATAACTCGATACGTTGCTTACCGTAACAGCCGGCGCCGGTCTCCGGACGGGCCGCGCCGCTCGACCCAGCCCATAACACTTGAATGCCAAAGTCGATGTCTAATGCCATGAACGAGCACATAATCTCCTAAGATATTCCACGTGGATCTCTGACATCACAACAAACTATTGATCGTACAAATGGGAGCCATTTATTTTGGCGGCCGCCACCGGGGCCGTTTTCTATCCAAGCTGCTCTGGTGTATTTTAGCTCAAGTATTCACTAGTAGTTTGCTCATAATGTTGTTGTTTATTTTTTATTATATTTTTTTTCTTTATAATATTATGTATTATATATAAACTAACACTACTCCTTAGTGCGGGATTAAAATTAAATCGTTTTATTTCTCCAATGATTAGCTTTTATTTTTTAAATTAAATGGACCATTGCAAATTGTTGCATCGTGTTCGCATAATCGTATACCGCCTTTAATGCATGTCGTTTTTAATTTATCGCATTATTATATTTAAATATTTTTGATGTTGCTACTTGTTCGGTTAGAGATGCTGGTACGTTTGTGTGGCAGCAAGCGTTGTGCAATGCGAGCGGTCGTACTGGCCTAGTTGATAACGCATCGCAGATCATTTACACGAGGCCAATAAGTTTGTTAAATATCCATCAAAGCTAGCTTCTAGAAAATTAATGTGTATCGCAATTGTAGTAGGATCCATGCAGATTTGTCGAAACACCACTGTCATATCTATTTACACCTGAGTAGCAGTGTTGAGTGCTTCTGTACTTCGGTTTGAAGGGTGTGGTAAGGGACATAGAGCAATACAAACTTAGTTGTCATAGGTAGCTTATCTGCAGGCGACTTCATGTAATAACTCCTTTGCCAATGGGCAGCAGGGACCATTTACCATCAGATAAGGCCCGTGTTCTACTTCATATGCATAAAAACCAGTGCTCGTAGGTATCAATATGAAAAATTTCACTAACAGTTGTGTACGAAATATAGGCGTGTCAATCGTATACACAAACGCACATACATAAAAAATATTGGTGCAGAGTCGTAATCGAATTTATTGGCTAGGGACTACCCGTCGTATTCTCCTATATAGGTTAAATTCGCACAAGATAGAAGATGGATTTGATAAATTTTTGTCGTGAAAATTGGCCTCATCTAAATGTTCTATTAGCGACTCGATCTCAGCAGCCGACGCTCCATTCCTATGGTACACTCGTGTAGGGACCAATATGTACGAAACCGGATAATTTTCTTTACGAACGTCCATCGCTCCTAATGTACTCAATTCATAGTAAAAAGACATTCTCATATTTCCATTTAGAAACGCATAAAATGATACCGGCGTCCATTATAGCTCGTGCGACGTCGTTATTTAGTGATAGTGTACAATATTCTGGAGGGCCTTTTATAATTTGATAAGATTAAAAAAAGTTTTGCTTGTTGTCTTTGTTTATATATATTTTTGTACGTTGACGTTACGTCCTAATACAATAGAAGCACATTAGGTGATATCAACAAAGAAACTAGTCTTCCTTATTTACGAGGGATCGTGGCGAACAGACGGCGACGTCGGCACAAGAGGCAATCATTCCTCTAGTCTTGTTACGTGGTGCGATTAAGAGAATACCAAATATAAAATAACGAAGGCTTTGACGTAGTGTGTAGAGGTAACGATAGACCGGCCCGAGCAGCTTGGAATATGTGAATTATTATTACAAGGTAATGGATGTGTAGTATTATTATAATGCATTTATTTCTCTTTTGTCATAGTCACTCAAGAATATATTTAATTAATTGAGCTAATGCCTAATTGGAATATCAGAGTTTATTTAGGATGTTTCATATTTTACATTTTAGTGTTTAAATATCTGAAATTTACCTTAATTATAGTGAATGGATTTTTGTATTATTGGTATATAGCTATAAGTCAAAGGGTGTTCTTGATAAACACAACTGAATAATACAAAATAATAAAAAAATGTACTGAGTGACTTTACGTGTAAACAGAGGGCCATTGAATTAAAATGTCGTACTAAGCTAAATTCTCTATGTGGTAATTTAAATAAATGTGATCGCTAAAAATATTTTTAACTGCTATATGTATAGTTAACATAGATCAGTAAGTCAGGATGGAACCGTCGGTACTGTGAGCAGTCCGCAACGGTACGTACAGTCGTGAACAGAATTCGTGCGCGACAGCGTGCTTGCTAGAGTTGACGCATCTACGGTTGGTCGTTATATCTGGTTGAGGCGATCTGTATTGTCTAATTGTTAAATTATTAAAAACTATTCTGTAGCGCGAAATTTGAAATCTGGTTCGCAAAATTGTAACGACTATTCGTTTGGTGCGATCATCCCTACACCTCGTGTTTTCATGGCACGTCACTATCGATTAACATAATATAAATACATTTTGGAACGAGAATATTACAAACACAAGTTGCATTTCATTCGTTCTCTCGATTATATAGTTTTATGTATGTATGTGTATGTATGTATGTGTATCAAGGCCAACCTCCCACCAACAGTTAATTGATGCAGTAGACTCCAGTTGCTGCTCGCTAACTACACAAGACACTGCTTCTCTAGTCTCTCTCGCATTCGAACATCGCTTTAAAAGAGCTTTTGTTATCGAGCATAATTTATAATCATATCCTAATATGAACCTAGTTATTATTCGTATTATTCTTTCATTAGATCTCTGATGTACCTGTGTGAAGTTGTTTATAATCAATGTTCATTTGTACTGTAAGAGAACATTACTGGTCTCGACGTCAGCGTGCTTGATATACGTAATAACGTAGATCCAAACGACCAAACTTATTGTTCCACTAAACTTAACTATACAACCTCTCAGTATGTCGATATACTTACATTGACGTCAAAAACAATACTCTGCGGTCTTAAATTAGTCACTTGTGTACCTTGATTGTACTTGTATTTGAATAAATAATGACCTATATAAGGAACGATTGATTCAATTCTGAAATATACTTAATTTAAATTTTGACAGACTGATATCTGTGATTAAGAAAATATTTTTAATATTATCCAGTGAGTCGGATGAGAATATTTATTTTGTTAGAGGTTTCCTACTGCCAGCGACGCATATAATATGTATGCGACGAGACATAACCGCTTCGCGTATTTTTTAACTTAGTATGTATCGTAACGAGTGTAATACTTACATTTAGTGGAGGCGCGTTATGTGTAACGGCTGTTGTACAAATACACGAACAATTTTATATTAGTTATTCGAGCCCACCATGTTCAAATGTATATGCAGACGCTTCTCCCGACCCGATGTGAACCAACGACATGACATCATGATCATCTGTCCCAACAGAGACTGATAAAAATATTAGTGTACCATACCACCGATGTCATCTGATTTTGTTTTTAATTTTTGTAAACATTGATCTTAAACGTTGCATATCGACTAACATTTCTAATTCGAATGATTTTTTTCTATTCATATCCGTAATTCCGGTTATTGCATTAGGTTTGGTATTTATTAAAAAAAAAAACTTAAGTTATCATAATATTTAATAATAATAATTGTGGACTTAATCGATGCCTATAGTATTGTAGTGAGTTACACCTCTCTAAAGTAATAAACGATTGGCGCTGTTTTATAAATAATAAAATATATTTTTCGGTACCACCTTTGAGTTAAAGTACAACGTAGTTTGTAAAGCGTGTTTCAGTGACTATAAATTTGTAACAATGTCAGGATACTGCTAATCGATAAGTTTAGTATAGTTATAAGCTGTCTCGTCTCATATTACACCAATTAATTGTTAACTCCTTGATATTCATATTGGACCTGTATTGTAATAGCAAATACTGAATACTAAATACTAAATTTTTCATAATGATATCAATAGGCTAAATATAATAAAAAAAAGATTTTTTCTGTGTCAATCTCTGTGATGGGAAAATTTAATTCTAAAAACGTAGTATTAACTCCAATGGAACAGGTATACGTAAATATTTCTGGCGCGTCGTAGATTGTAATCGACTGCTGAAAACAAATTCTCATGATTAATTCTCAAACGCGCGAGAAGTCAATCTCCATTTATAAGTAGAAACACGTACCTGTTTCATTCTAATATAATAAAAAAAAAGTTGAACTTTTCAGTCTTTGCGCGCAAAGGGTTGTGTATTAATTTTTATGTAGTACAAATGTGTTCGCAATTTGATTGCTGCTGTAGTGTTCCTTATGTTCTTGTGTATTCGGCATTTATTTGAAACTCGTATATTAACAATCTCTAAATCTGTGTAAACGTGAAATGTCATCAGTGTTTATGCATGTGTATTTCGTGAGCGTCAGTGAGCCATTTGTTAACGTATGTTCTGTGTTTGATCCAGTTCGTTGAATCATTCTTGCGGGTCCAACTCGCGGCGATGCCAGCTGATATCGTACAGACAGTTTTCGAGACAATTTTGGTGATAATGCATTTGTGGTCGGGTTAATTGAGTTGGCATCGTCGCGGAAGGACCGTCCCTGCCTCGCGTACCAAATAAGAGAAGCAGTTGTCGCGGTGCGCGGCCGCTCGCGACGGCGAACCGGCCGCGTGGCGCGGCGGCATCACACGTTCTTTATCTATATTACCTCGTTCAGTAACCTCACTTTATAATCAGACTATTTATCGCCTATCCGTACTTATCGACGCACTGCACTGTTATTTGGTACACCCACCCGTACTATTAACGTTTCTTTAAGTTATTTTTAAGATATATCATGAATTATATCGGCGTATCGAATAGTTGATATATTTTATTGTTATTTTTCTGAAACTACATAAAAGCAATGTATTTTACAAACAAAGCAGGAGAACAATAATTATTATGTAAGTGTAACAGTTAGTGAATTTAAGTGTGCTATTTTCCATTCCAGAACTCAACGATATCAATGTTCTTGTAATACTTATGTTCGGGTTTTAAAAAGATGTTATTATTGTATAATTAAACTAAACCTTATGTGATTGAAATGCAATGTTTAGAAGTATTTTATTCTTTATTTTTTACCATTAATAATAGTTAGTAGAGATCTATTTGAGAGTCTAATGTATCAATTATTTGTAAAGTTGGCTGTAACTAATTAGAAAGTTACAATAAGTAGAAATATTTTAATATAAAACATTTGGAACAGATTTTATGTAGATGACAAATAGTTGTTTTGATCATTATGTGAAGTGTTGTATTGTATAGTATATCGTATAATAAGAGTATCGTATGGAGTACAGTACTTGGGTACGTTAGCGCAATGTGTACGCACAACGGTGAGGCGGGTCGAGAGTCGAGCGCGCGTACGCTACCGCCATGTGTCATGCGACGCCGTGCGCCATGCGTCACGCCATGCGCCATGGGCCATGCGCTATGCGCTGTGCGCCATCCGCCGTGCTACTCTCGACCGTATACCCTCGACTCTCACTGCACAGCACTGCTAGGCTAATTCAGTTATCGTGTAAGGATATTTTTCTTACATTTCATAAGTAATGTTTATAGTATAGGCAATAAATAATGTTTAACAAAAAGTCCCTATGTAATCGAACTGATGACAGAAACATATGTTATATTTGTGGCCTCTTTATGAATAAGATCTAAGTTACATGTTTAAAGAAAATTAATTTTGCTATGCACAGAAATGATACTCAATTAATTGCCAAAAAGTTATATGTATATTCATAGTTCAACAATATTTCTTTTGGGCATATTTACTTTGAATTTATGCAAAACTTAGATTATGAGTAAGTAGGTTGTAGATTATATGTAGAGTGAATGCATATATAATATATCTATATATTTAAAGTAAGGTGAATTTGCGATGTATCAATTTCTTGTATTGTTCATAAGTTTAGATAATAAATGGGTTTAGCCATACTTCGGCTGGTTTGATATGTATGTTATCTGATTAATTGTAAAAAAATAAAAAAAAATCATAAATTGGGTGTTTTTTATTTTAAAACCTTTTCCATTCCTGCCTCTTGTAATAAGCGTTAAACGAAAGTATATATTTAGTTTCTTTTAATATTTGTGAATGAAATAAAAGATCAAATAAATTGTATAATTTGAATGTATTTACAAAATACAAAATAACAAATAGAGTAGAAATAGTTTGACATTAATAAATTTATTATATGCAAATAGGCAATTATTTATGTTTACAATTATTTCAATATGACTAATATAATACTTGTACGCATACACAGCAGATATTAAAAAAATATACGCTGAGATTTTGATACGTATATTTTTTGCTAATGTTTTTTTACTTCCTACAGCATTACAATATAATACCTAAAAGGCGTAATTAAATATTTAAAATTTCGACTCAAAAGCTTATGGTTGCTAGGTAGGCGTATATAGACCTACTTACATTAAATATTGATTTTCATGACTAACAACCCAGTTACAGTTGCCTAAATGATGTATAAAAATCTACTCGATTTCATAACGTATTTTTTGCCTATTACTATGCAACCAGGTTTATTTAAGACAGATGACAGATGACAGATATTTTATGGATTTTTTTTTAAAAGATAAGTTAGAATAATAAAACCAATCGGTATTCAAATCTAAGAAAATTAAATTCTTAAGAAAAATGTTCTTTCTTTTTAATAAATTGCAATTTTAATAGTAATGAATAGCTGACAATTACGAATTTTTGATAATGTATATCTACTTTTTGATATTTATGAACTGACCATATAATCAAAGATGGCGTTGCCGTAAGTAGAGCTAATTGCATGTCAATAGTTAAAATAATTTTAGACTGCTTAAATATTTACAATTGTAAATACAATAAAATATAATAAGCCGTAAATATCACACCTACATCTAAATCTATGCTTAAATGCTCTACTTATTATGAGTTATCAAGCTATTTCCTAACATGGTGAGATATCCATCGTCAATGACTTTATTATACTTTAATCACACTATGTTTTATGTCTATTTTACAGTAAATCAGTGTGAGTACGCGCACGTATGTCGGGATTATTTTGTAACAAGGTGTGTATTCCTAATTTTGATAAGTCTCATACGTAAGGTACGAATCGAAGACTAAAACTTAATGTGAAAGCTATAATCTGTATAGATGTCAATACAGACATCGTACGCGATATACGTGGTAGCCATTAATCCATACTTGAACCGCCACTTGCCTGCTCACAGATCATAAATGCTTCAAGCTTGTCTATGCATTCGTACATCATTGAAAAGAAGAAGTTACATACAAACATATAATACATATTACATAACTTATTGCCGATACGATGTCGCTTTAAAATTAGTTTCATGCGACATGAAATTACTCATATAGGTACCTAATATTAGTAATGTAGTTAGCCGCAATCACTTTACAGAATATATGGGCGACATGAGTTAGCCTCATAATTCAACTTAGCGCAATAGACACTGCGTGCGATGTCGCTTTGTAAAGTAAAATATTCTTAGTTACATTAACAATCTGCTACTATTTTACGAAAGTCAAGTAGGCAGTTACACGGATTAAACACGTTAACTTTTAACGCAGTAATTTAAAAGCGCGAACTCTGCCATACAGAGCCTTGGCTCTGACACCTAATCACTGAAACAGCTGTGAACAGTTGAATAGTTAATCTCTTCGTAATACCTAATATTTGGCGTTACACTGGCCTATGATACATCAAAGTTCTCTACTGCCGTTATCTCGATTCTGCGCTAGGATCCAGGGCGCCAAACATGTGTTTGTACCAGAAGTCGACTGTCTTGTCCCACGCGGCCAGTGTTGCTGCATCCAGGCGTAATACTTCGATGAACATTGTCACTAAAACTTTCTTTAGATCCTGTTAACAACAGATTCATTATTAGCACATTCATTGTTTATTGGTACTTTTTTTATCTAAGATCTTGCTTTTTTGGTAGTAGAAGGTAAAAGGAATAAAGAAAGATGAATGTGGTGTACATTCATCTTTCTTTGGTGGGAAGATGGAGGACATAAATCGGATAGTTCTTCTAAAGATAGTTTATCGCTTAACTCTAAACACTGACGGTTACATTATTCTGGTTTTTGCATCAGCCAAAGGTAGACCGAAAAAAAGGGTTTAGCCGTCTTTTAGATGTTAGGGGCCTAAGTTACTCCTGTTTGTCATTATTTTGTTGAAGCATGAACCTACTGATATGCATTCAGATTATATTGTCGAGCCCCCGACGAGAACTCGTTGTAATTCATCTCTGGAAGCACCATCGCCACACCATTTTTTTGCCTAATAACAGTTCTTGTACTGCTGTGTTCTTGTCTGAAGGGTGTGGTTTCAACTTAGTTCTCAGGGGTTGCAACACCAACCCACATCAGGTAAAACTGATCTTATCTGGGGTTGATTTTTCTTAAATCCGCCAGTGACGATTATGAAATGCCAACGCTTAGGCGTTAGCTTTTTTTCGTAGTTAAATAATATAAAAATATTATCAAAACATAATACACTCCAATAACGTGTTCTATAATTGAAATAATATCCTTAATTAAAAATTAGGGTTGTTATTTAGCCGGGTAAAATTAGGGTAAATCTTGCATGGTAATTCTTGCATAAACTTCCCCAAAGATGGCTGGCCTAATTACGTGCCATATTATTCTACGTACGTCCGTGTTAATGAGTTTTCCGGGGCGGGCGAACGCCGACTCGCACAGGTATGCCTACACATACTAATAGCAATACGTTTTATAATGTGCCCTTACATTTAATGTCACTTATCTATGTATGTTATATATATTTCACGATGTAAAACATGTTAAAGGTACGCTTTCTGCACTCATAGCTCCACAGTAGGATTTTCTCCTGTGTCGTGGGTGCCATGGACACACAAAGACGAATACACAAACACCCAGACCCAGAACAGAAATCTCACACTCAGAACTCAACATTCACATATCTGTCTGGCCGGGGATCGAACCCGGGACCCAATGCGTGTCAGACCGGTATGGTGACCGCTCCACCACGCGGGTCGTCATCCTGGTCCGACTCTGGAAACTCCACCGGCACACCTATTTCTGTCTAATAATAGCAGTGTTATGCGCTGCTGTGTTCTGGTCTGAAGGGTGTGGTAAGGGAGACATACTATTCCGAGACATTCCATCTTAGTCCTCAGGGGTAGCAACGCATCTGTGGCTAACCTTAGGTGAGACTCTGATCTTTCCTAGGGTTGATTACAGATGTCCATGGGCGGCAGTAGCCACTTACCGTCAGGTGCGTATGCAGTTACGCACCTGACGGTAAGTGGCTCGTTTGCTACTTCCATATTATAAAAAATGTCTGTAAGCTTTTTGGAAGTTAAAACCTGAACACCGAATATTAAATGTACGATCTGATCTGCATTTAATAGATGGTTCAAATTTAAATACCAGCAGTGCAGTATTTCTTGCATTATTGAACTGAAACTTTAAAATCGTTGGATTTGTTTCTCGATGAAACTAAAATGCGTCACGGTAACGAAACAAACACATAAACGTATCGGATTAAGTCAGGAAGAGAATGCGTTAGAACACAGTATTTTATATTCTCGGTCTATTATCTATTATTTTGAATTTTTAAACGTATTTAACTTAAAGTTTATCTATTCAAATTCGTTTTAAACCTAGACCTTTTCGTGGCTATACCTTGGCGGCGTAATCTGTGCTATGGTCTATTTAGTAAATGGATGCCCTAACTTGAAGAACGTCTTAATAGATTACGTATGTAGGAGCTACTAAGATTGTAACATATAATAAAAAATTCTGCTTCTAAATAGTTATGTCGAGTTCCATTCGAACCACGAACCCTTTCCAAATAAACTGAACTCTGCGTTGCGATATTTGGACAATATATAGCTTTGACATTTGTGAAACCTTCACATTTTGCTATTAAACTCACTTTACCATTCAATATGTCACTTATTATTCACTTATTACACTTTACCACCTTAATATGTAACGGGTACTCACGATACGGGGTTATGCTTTTTAAAAGTGATCTTTATTTTCCGATGACATATTTTTTGGTCCATCTGACGCATGTCGCATTACAATCGGCTGCAGGATATGGACAAAGTTAAAGACGCTCTTCAAAGCAGCCAAGGTATTTTTTTTTTCAAACAGACATATGTACTATTTTTAAAATAAAAGTTTCACTTGCAATTTTTTTTACTGCCGATATTTCGCCCCATTTGTATTCGTAACGAATACAAATGGCTATTAAAATGTATCAACTCTGCGATAATATTAGTCTTAAATCATATATTAAGCCACTAATTTAAAAATTATGAATTGTATTTACTAGAAACTGCTGCTGATTTATCTTCCTTTTGTGGTGTGACTCTCCTATCTTTATCATCATGACAGCAACCACTTCCGGTTGATGGAGGTTGATGACCGCCAAGTTGAGGGCAGTCATGAGGTTGATCACATGGGCTTTGAACTGCGCGTTGGTTTCGTACTCTTCTTCTGGTAATTTCCGTACCATTTTAAAGAATTCTCTCGTCTCTGGATACGTTCTGAATAATCTGAAACATGAAAGACTGTTCTTTAGTAATATTTTTTTAAGAAGACTATTTTGGTATAGGTCGATATACATCATCCTCCTGTATTATAGTATACTAGCTTTGTAGTATATCTGGTAATAGTCGAAAATATATCTGGTGACTTTGTCATTGATTCTATAAAACTGCTATGCAACTAGTGTCCGACCGAAACTTCGGGTCCGGCTTCGGGCACATTCGGCCAAAAACAGTCACCTTCGGCAAAAACTTCGGCCGAAGTCGAAGATTTCTACTAAGTGAATAAATTGAACAAACTGTAAGGAATGCGCTACACCGCGATTGAGATTGTAAAGCGCAGAGCTAAGCGCAATCTCTGTAGTGGGCTTACTTTGCCAGTTTTGTTTGAAATTCACGTTATTTCGATATGTTATCATTTTTGACAAGTTACTAAGTAATTGTAATCAACTTTAGAAGTTGTTTATATATAATCAATATGAACATTTACATACAAAAGTTTTTCAATTGTTATATTATTCCCTTGTAGGCAATTTGGAACTGATTATCTTATGGTTTTTAAGCATTCGGCTTCGGTTTCGGTTTCTACCAAACAATCGACCTTCGGTCGGACACTAGCTACAACAGAAACCAGTCGTGTGGTAGGTCGTGATCTGCCCTAGGAACCCACCATCTGAATACGCTATTATTATTATGTTGTCATGAATGACTTGCATGGGTTTTACAATGGAAATGAATAGTATGATAACCCTTTAATTTTTTTTTGGTGAAGGGTGGGAAACCTTCAAAAGGTAAACTGAAGCCTTGGGAGAGACTCCGAGATAAGTGGGATTTTACCCACTAAAACTAAAGGAAGGCCACCGAGGGGCGGTGGCCTTCCTCGACGCTTGCAGAGGACTCCGGGGTCTCTAATGGAACGCACCGGTGCCCCCAAGCGCGGCGCCTCTCTCGGGCTCATCTCTTGGGGGACGTATAACCGTCCCCTTGTACCTTCCGGTATCTGCGACGTCATGCAGCCACATATACCGCCGTCGTTCTCAGGGTTGTTGGCTGGGCGGTTCGAGCTCCCACTCTAACCGCCCGCAACCCCAGACGCCCCCTTCTAGTCGCCTCTTACAACAGATAGGGGATACCGTAGCCGTATGCTATTCCTCGGCAACAGGGGGAAGATAACCCTTTGCCTACGAATGAAGTTCTCTGTATCTCGTACATTTACACTGACAGATATGAAATTATAAAATATTGCGCAAGAGTAAATTAGTTAAGCAGCAAGATATTTTAGAAAATTTATCCTTCTAAGAAAATTAGGAAGAAGGAAAAATTTAGTCACAAGTGCGTTTTAAATATTTTTAAATCGTTTTTTATATAATACATTATTATTATACATATTCTAAGTCTACCTGAAAAATGTAGCTTTGTGTTAATTCAATATTGATTAGAATCGAATTAGCATTAATACTCTTGTAAATACGAGCACATTCACAAATATCGTCATCTAAATATCATCATCAGCTTGAAATTGAATAAATCCATTTAAATGTATACATCATGTTATACCACTTTGTTAGTGTAAATACAGATTGAACAAAGGTCAAGTTAAAACGTGTAGCGATTTAAAATTCAATACAAGATGATACAGGAAGTAATTTCACGGTGAAGATGTTATTGTCCCTGCGTGAGATGAAGGTCGGTGCATTACGAATATTACGATTCATTTATTTCAAAATAATATATTACTAGCTACGCCCTGAGTTTCAAAAATGTAAAATAACTTTAAAATATAATAACTTTTGATACAAGACATCTATGTTGTAGAAATAAAGACGAACTGTTAAGATATGAAGTATCAATATACATAATTATTAATCATTTATATACAATTCGGAAGTTTCTTAGTTTGATGCGTTTTGAAATATGTAGACCAACAGATAAAATTTTATTTTTTTTAGAAATATTTGTATTTAATTTGTAATTATTGTCAGTTCTCCAAACTATTTCATTTGCGAATACATGACATGGACATACACGCGGAACCCTCATTTCTAGAGTATACAGAGTTAATAGAAATGTGTTTAAGAAAGCTCTATATTTTTCATTGTAATTACACTATATTATTAAATAAACTAAGTAAGGAAAGGGAAATGGCCAACTGTAAATTTAGGGAATTAGCCTACATCAGAAAAGTTGCTGTTTTGTTGACCTTGGAGTACTAAACGCCGTATACATACTATACATATACATGTAAAAGCTTGTCGCACTAAAAGCTTTCACCTTAACGAGCTCTCACCTTATTTAGGACGCTTAAGGTAAAAAGGTCTAACTTTTAAAAGTTTAGGATAATTGGTCTTACATTTGCAACGTACACCGTTGACTACATAGCGTCACAACACTCCTTAGGTATTCAAAGGTTTACTACATTGTAACTTCTGCACATTCCTTAAAAGAAAGTTGTGACAGTGTAGTGCTAAGAATTTGGCCCATATCGGAGGTGGGGTTTAAATGTCGGACATGCTTCGATATAATTATCAGAAAATAATAAGCACGTATATTACCGGTGGAGGGAAATATTGTTAAACTTAAATGAACTTCATGCACCGAAATATAAGAATTGGTTAGGTTGGGTTGACGATTAACATTATCATAATGGATTTAACAATATTTATCTTATTACCTTTATTTTATTGTTGTCGTCAACCTAATATTGTTCTACTGCCGAGCACGGGTGAAGACCCGTGCCCGGCAGTACTTTATCTGTCAGAAGTGTCAGATAAAGTATAGGCCATCATTTCCATTTTTCCACAATATTCTCCCGCGCTGATCAAGTGCGAATTGGTTCACACACCATTGAAACTTTTTTATAAGACCTCTCTGGCGTGTAGGTTCTCTTATGATATTTTCCTTCACCTTAAACAGTGATCATTATTTTCTAATACGTTTAAATATACAATGGACTTAACAATGTTTACCTCTTTAATAGTTCAGTGCCAGTAGCCACACAGTTTCCGTATACCGGCGTCCAGGTCTTCTGGACGGCGTACACCTCGCGTCTCGTCAGCCCGGAGAAGGGATGCGGCGCGTCGGGATCGCCGCCCCACAACAAGTAGCTTATCCAACCACCCATTGTTTTCTAGAATAAAGTAACACAATACTATTCCATCCAAAATTCAACGATAGAGAGACAAATAATTTAAAAGAAAAGGAAAGATAGAGAGATACCTTTGTAACGATAAAGTATTGTAAAGATAGGAGTATTGTTTATGATATAAAAGAAGCGTACGAATCAGCTAAATGGTTTGTGGCTTCTGTCGTTTGTATGTATATACAGAATATATATATAGTATATAGTATATAATACATTCTATAATATATATATAGAATGTATTATATAATACATTCTATGTAGCCAGGATGGATTTATATTGCAGGTCGGCCACAAATACGTAACTAAACAAGTAATTACTAATTAACTATGTAGTCAATCTCGTCAATCAGTTCGACTTTGTGTTATATATAATACATTATATATAATAGATAATATTGATAATATCCACTCTAGATATTTAGTCTCTTTGGTTGCTAGAGCGGTCCTGCAGTGTAAATTTTTAATATGAAAGTAGCAAACGAGCATATAATCCACCGGATGGTAAATGGCCACTACCGCCATTGTATATCTGTAAACTCCGGATAACATCAGAATTCTTTCCTGAGGTTAGCCACAGATCAGTTGTTACTTCTGAAGATTTAGTTGGAACGCCACGGACAATGTCTCCTTACCACACCTTTCATATCGCTGTTGTTATTAAGCAAAAATAGGTGTGGTGGTGGTGCTTCCGGAGTCGAGCCACAAAGAGTTCTACCACCTTTTTCAAATTTATTAGAAAATAACATCGTTTAACGTTACAGTCAGAAGGCAGAATTGGGTGTGACGTCGAACGACAACTGTTCACATTTCATTCTCAAAATATTGACAGTATTCATATAAATTAAATAATTGATTTATCAAATTTTTGCATTAATGTAGAGACGAAAGACGGTCAATTCTTGGCGGGTTATTATTTCCAGCTGAGTATTTTATTTTACATACAGAATAGTTACACACTTAACTTTACATAGGTGAACCAGTAGGACCATCTTAGCTATTGGGAGAAGCAACGCATCTGTGATTGACTTCAGATAGAACCCCTATTCTGTATGAAGCTACTTATAGATGCCTATGGGTGGCAGTGACTTACCATACAAATTAATTACTACAATTAATTAATTATTAATTACAATATTTTGTACAACAATAGTGCCAGTTTTTCAGGTATTTTTTACCTTTTTGAAGTGAAAAATTCTTTAGACGCATTGAACACTTTTTCGGTGAACAAAAATCATGGAACTCGCGTCACTCGTCACCGAACGCTTTCCATGAAATATATGTATACAGTGTATATATTTACATAGATATACCTTCGTGCTTTATTTTTCAAGTTTTCACTTCTGTAGGTACTCCCGGAGTGCCACCGGAGATTTTTCTTAATCTTTTTTATTAAGTTTATTAAAATACGTTTTGAGCCAAGATTATATTATAACATGTTATTGTGTGGTATATTATCTTTTTACTCCCAAGTTCATTTTCAATTACGAGTAGGTGTGATTCTTACAGTAATTCAATGATTAACGACTAAGATTTGCATTAACGACACGTACTAAAGGTGGAGGATTAATGTTCGGTAGCTAATGACTAATGTAATTTATTGTCGCTTTGTTAAATTAGTTACCTTAGAAATGTATACATTTACAGTAGAAGTTACATGCGACCTTGCAAATTATCAGTGATCAATGCTGCGCATCTGTAATCAGCCCTAAATAAGACCGATGCTGAAATTCGCAAATGCCAGAAGTATGGAGATTTACTTAAATATTACATTTTTTTCTTATAGTACGGAAGTAGCAACGAGCATGCAGCTCACCTGATGGTAAGTACCTACTGCCGCCCATGGACATCTGTAATCAACCTTAGGAAAGATCAAAGTCTCACCTGAGATTCGCCACAGAGGCGTTGCTATCCCTGAGGACTAAGATGGAATGCCTCGGAAAAGTATGTCTCCCTTACTATATCTTCAGGTGTAGTAACATCTGTGGCTAACCTCAGGTAAGATCTCTGATTTTATCTGGGGTTGATTACAGACGTCCATTGGCGGCTGTGGCCACTTACCATCAGTTGGACTGCATGCTCGTTTGTAACTTCCATATTATAAAAAATAAATTTTGAACTTAGCTAGTTGTCTATTTCATTTACATAGAAAAATATTGTGAAAATATAGTTTTTGAACAAGACCGCAATGTGTGCGGCGATGCTACCTTTTTATGTTTTCTTTGGTGTGCCTAAAATAAATGGTTCTTTTTTTTAATCTATTAAATGTTTTTTTCCATTTGACTTCTAACTGCCCCTTGCCACTATGTGTCTTGAATGACCTCTATTTTAATACAAATTCATTCTCAGTATTTATATCTATTTCGAAGGAAACTTATCAAGCTTTATTTCTTTGTTATAAAATTATTCATGTGCAAATAATATATATTATTATGCTGTGTTAATTGGAAAATAAATGGATTGTTGTTTTGATTTTGTTATATTGTATTTATTTACTCATTGTGATTGCAATATTTATGTCTTTTTAAGTCATTGTTATGGAGTTACCATTAATTCCTGAATTAATAGTACCGTTTATGTATTATTATTATTATTATTATTAAATGCAAATGAGATTTAAAAAAGGAAATACCTCATATGTAACATGAATAAATATGTCAGAAAGTATAATTAATAAAAATTCAAAAACATGCTTATGTAACTACTACCTGAACAAAAAAAATCGAAAATAAATTTATGTAAGTGAATAAAAATAGAATGGTAATAAAAATCTTTTATCGTTAAAAAAGCGTGGGGGTGCTAGATATTATATTAAAAGCGTATTAAAAAAAACTGGCATATTAACTATTATTTCTTCTGATTGTAGGTAACTGTATAATATTTAAGTTATTATTTTATAACTTACGGTACTAACATATACGGTATACTTACGGTACGGTACTTTAAGGTAGACCAAACCTTTAAATAGAACTAAGGTTTATATTAAATGCATTAATTGTATGATATAATGAAATGCTGTTCGGGCTATATTGGAAACTACTTAATCGATTTATACGGGAGTTTTATGGACAGGTAAATTTTAGGGAATCAAATTACGTTTTTTAATTACGAAAACAATGGAAACCAGGGAAATGGCCGGGAAATTGCCCAGTGCGGCATAAATTTGCCGGCCGTTAAAATTGAGGGAGGGATTCTTTCCCTGTTATATTTGTTTTTACAAAATATATGTTGTTTTTTATCTCTTTATTTCATAGAGAGCTATAAATATTTTTTTCTTTCGGGTGGCAAAAAGCCATGCTACGACACTCTTTTTCATTTGCAAGGTGTCATTAGGGCGGCAAATAGAATTTTTGTCCAGAGTGCTTAATTGGCAAAATCGAGCCTGATGAAAATCCAAAAACTCAAGAAAAATTCGTTTAATTAGCATTAAACTTACCTCTTAGATATTCCTTTTGAAGCTGTTGTTTCATAGCCATTGACTAAGTGTCATTTAAATTTATTTATTTTTACTATAACTTATATTTTTTAATATCTTTTAACGTTGCATATAACTTGGCTGTATATTTTTATGACCTATGAAATTTGACTTTAAAACCTTCTGGCCTTTAACTTTTTTTGAAACGACGAAAGATGACAGCATGAGAAAAATCGTACTGAGATAAATAAAGAACAGCATATTTGACACGTCCACTAGATCTGAACTTTTCCTTACAAATATCCAATGAATACTAAAGTGATTCATTAAGTAAAGCTTTTGTATCTTGTCTACCGTTATCTAAATGAGAGACAGCTCGACACGACCAAAATAAATATTGTTAAATTATCACCTGACTACTTATCCCATTGTAAGATTCTTACCGACTATGTAAATGTTCAAAACATATACAATGAGACAAACGTCTCTAATATAGTAAATTAGGTTATTTCTTGCGACGCCGATCGTATTGCTAGATAGTATGATGTAACAGATTAAAAGGGATTTTAATTTGTGTGTTTTTTAATTATTGTGAATTTATAACATAAATATACATTTCACTGTAATACTAATTATGTATTTTTATTGTTCTTCATATATGTATATATATATTTACCGTGCGCTCAGAAGGGGCAGAACTTTTTTATGAAATTTCAATATCTTAGGGAAATGTAGCCCGCTTGCTGGTAAATAACTGTAGTCGCTGCCGTCCATTGTATAAGTACATATATTAATTATAATATTATACCTAATAATAAAAACCAGTAAAGTCGCGGGAAATACAATATGTTCACTAATTAAATTAACAAGAATAAATAAGCTCTAGTTATTTAGCTTGCTTATCTCTCTAGAATAGGTTAGGTAATTAATGTGGGAATATTGATAAGTAATTACAATAAGCTATTGTGATGTAAGTATTGTCAAACTATTCTAGATGTGATACGTATTTCACTTTTATTACTTAAGCATATAGACATAGTTATCGTCATATTAATGCTGGATGTGTATGTGCCGCATTTTATTGACGAAATACAAAGGTATTCGCCATTTATTTTCGCGGTAAGATTAAGGCAGGTAACACACGAAAGGCAGTGAGCTTATACTCGAGCGACAGTTCATGTCGACAGTCGACTTGCTTTAGTAGACCGTGATTAGTTCCCTTATATGCCATGTTTTACGGTGAAGGAAAACATGTGTAGGTTTCGTGTTTTCGTAGGTTTCGTCCTCACGATGTTTTCGTGGGAGTTCTTTTTACAAAGTTCTTAAAGGTGTGTGAAGTCTATCAATACGTACTTGGCCAGCGCGGTAGAATATGGCCTGAAACTCTTTCAATGTGGAAAAGACCTGTGCCCATCAGTGGGACAATAATGAGTTGTCGGTTGTGGAGGATATAATTAATAGACGTAAAACATATGTTTAAAATGACGCTTTGTCCAACATATAAATAACTAATGAGGAAAAAAGGTTATAAAATTTTGTAGAGAAAAAACAACAATTTTGATATTTGAATAAAGGATTCAATTTGACAATTAACTTATCGCTAACTACTCGCTTATTCTTTTTATAAGAAGACATTGCTCAGCACTGAGACTCAGATCCAGTAAATTTAGATAGGTATTTAATAGGATAATTAAATTGTAGGAAATAGCTTATAAGCCGTGGTCGTTGTGTTAAATGAATAATTTGCAAATCAGGTTTGGCAAATACTCGAACATACGTACTCATATTGCGTGCAAACTATTTGACATTCATTTTTATCCAAACTTTGAATTGAGAATGAGGAGATACCTACTTAGAATATTTTTTTTTGCATAAGTAATTCCAAACATATTTTAAAGTCCTTTAATATAGGTAAGTAATTATACTGCTTGTAGAACATTTCCTTATCCAAAAAAGTACACATAATTTTTTGTCTTATGTCGATCATAAATAACGTAATTGATCTGCAAAGATAGTAACGTTGGGCGTAGGCGGAATTGTATGGGTGACTGTAGGCAAATTTTATGCCTTCCGTTTTGGAGGACATACATAGCCGCCAGTTCCTATTATTTTTATATGGAAGTATTCCTTAAACCTCCTTTGGACACGTGTGAGAGAGCATTGTACTGTTGAAGAATAAAAAAATGTGTGAGACACATAGTAGATGTGAAACTTCAACGAACAAGTGGAAAAATCAATCGCAACGGACAAGTGTAAAAATAGGAATGCCAACGGACAAGTGGAAAAAGAATCGCAACGGATAATTGAAAAAATGAATGGCAGCGGACAAGTGGAAAACCAAATGGCAACGGACAAGTGTAAAAATGAATGGCAACGGACAAGTGGAAAAACAAATCGTAACGGATAAGTATAAAAATAAATGGCAACGGACAAGTGGAAAAACAAATTGCAACGAACAAGTGAAAAAGCAAGTGGAATTTTAGCGGCAGATTTTTAATGTACTTGTCTAATTAGTTCGGTAAAACGCTCATTGGTGTTAGAAGCTGTATAGCTCTACCGGGGAGTTACCATCGCCTATTTCTAGCATACGTAGTGGTTATTTGTTTACTCCGAAGGTCGTAGCTTTAAGAGGAACCTCTGGTATATATGGTTTTGGTTACAGATGTCCAGACGGTAATGACCATTTACCGGGTGCTCGTTTATTATTTCTATCGGTATAATCAATTAACATCCGGGCGATTGTAGTTTATTTGCAACTTCCTAAAAAGATAGACTCTATAAACAATCCACTATCTAAATTAGTGACAGAAACTATATTTACTGCTGAATAAAATATTGGTATTGTAATCTAAATAGTTAATGTAGTTCCGACAGATGTTTAAAAATACCGGAATACGTCAATCTTATGTACCTACATATCAAGACATAACAAAGAATAACAATGTAGAGTGAACTAAGAATAAAATTTTTGATGAACTAATAAAAAAGTACAGATAGCACGTACCAATAAAATTCTATATAATAAGAACCATGATATTATGTACATGTGGTATATAATATGGTTCTTATTAAGTAACGATGCGTTTTTATTGGTTAAAAGATATGTTAAAAACAAATAATCGCTTATCAGTTCTTCAAACATTTTTCATAAATAATTATAAAACAAAAGATTGGACATATTAAACTCCCTCTAAAACGTCTGTAGGTAAATTACACGCAAGTACTCGTACATTATATTATTACGACGTCTATTGTCTCCTGTTAATTTTTATATAAAAATAGGCCGAATCGGCGTCCAATAAATGGAAATATTTTCATTGAATGTTTACTTTTCTACGGATGAATATTTGCTCATAACTTTATCCGATTACAACAAAAAAATTAGTACTCGTCCATGTACAATAATAATATTATCTATATTACACGAAAAACATGTTTTATGTTTGCTAATTATTGCTCAGTCAAAATAGAAAAAGTTATTTGATCTTCGTTCATTTGTTTTATTTTCTAGACATGACTACATGTCACAAAACAAATGTCAGACGCAATAAATGCTTATATAACGAAATTTTTAGTTGCTAATGCAATAAAGCTTTTATTTTCTTTCATTAAAGTTAAGATGTAATATATCTGAGACATTTCTATCTTCAGCGAAAGCAAAACGTCTGTGGTTTATCTCAGATAAGACTGATCTTGTCTGGCATTAATTACAGGTATGGAATGAATGCTCGTTTGCTACTTCAATATTTTAAACATTCTTAACAATATTAAAACAAATCGACTGCCTAAAACGATTCTTTGTCAAGACTGTCAAGTAAAAGTATTATAAGATATATGTTTTTAGGATAGTCTATTTACTAGCTTTCATTTGATACCCATATAGTCGTGATAATAACAAAATTTCCTCATTCCCCCTCTTTTTCCCCTATTTGCAGGCGCCATTTTTAAAAATTATATAGCCTATGTCACTTTCCAACCTGAGACGATTCTAATGAGATCTATGTCATACGTCGCAATCCGTCAAGCCGTTTGGGCTGCAAACATACATACATACATACCGACGCAGTCGTGTAAAAAGAGACTGAATTATTATTAATATTTATTACTATTTAAACTTAAAAATACCTCATA
>MOOZ01000096.1:156322-170852 GCA_002930495.1 Cecropterus lyciades | reverse complement strand
CCCCTTATATACGTTCATGTCCGTAGGTCCCAGTACCCAGCTCTACAAGGTTTACAGTTAGTATATAAATATAATTCTTAGTATTCATACATGAAAGTTTTGCTGCGGGATCTTCCGCCGATGATGCGACTCGCCCAGTTTGTTCATCATGACAGCCACTACCTCTGGCTGGTGTAGATTATCTATCGCAAGGGTCAGCGAGGACATGAGATTCACCACGTGAGCTTTGAACTGGATGTTGTCAGCGTACTGATCTTCCGGAATGTTTCTGATCATTTTGAAGAATTCCTTTGTTTCGGGATACGCGCGGAAGAATCTGGAAATGTTAAAACAATATGCGAAGACGTGCACAATTCTCCCAATATTTTGATAGTTCAAATTGATTAGATTTGTGGCTGTTGAAAGGGAAGGTAGTAGAGAACTTCGAGGTTCCACTTTAAAGGTACCACTCATCTCATGCCTATCGCGTTTTGCCTTTCGCCTATCGTCTTAATAGCAATTTTATGCGCTACTGAATAATTGTTTGAAGATTTTTAAAAAAGCCCCTCATAGGCAAGGCATGTATCGTCCACCTAGAGTATGAGTTGAAACCTTTTCGCTCTACCCATAAAAACGTCGAAGCAGATATCGATGGCGTATTCAGAGATTGACTTTGAGCCTTAAGACTTACCCTAAACTTAAACTAAGATTTCTGAGAAGTCAAATGCTAGATTGGATATGTTTAAACTCTATGTTTTGAGGTTGCCACTGTCTTGTTGACTTTGTCCAAGGAACACATTACATCATACTGCACGATAAGTTCTAAATTTCTTAAGACTATTTCGATTTCATACGCAATCAATGTATCTTTTCATGCGTTTAAAGACAGCTTTAACCACTTCAGATTTATTTTATAGCTCATATAAGTTTGTTTTTGATCTCGAAATCAGATTAGCGGGCGTCAGATAAGTCATTAAAATTTAATGAGGTTTATAGACTATCGACTGGATTTACGACACGTTTGATATAGTGTTTAGAAGATCCGAAACTGATATTTTTATATATGTTATTGTAATGATCATCACGTATATCGTATTCTTCGTCTTTCGTAGCATATTTGATAATGGCTTGTTCTGTCTTAATAATGCCTTGTTGAAGTTATATTTCTTTTGGCGCGTTTAGGAATGTCACAACATAGCTCAGTTCTGGTAACTAAGCTAGGTTTTACATCTCATAAAAATGCGTAGTTACAATTGTCTTTAGGTTTCAATTTGCAATCTTCCATATAATAAAGCAAAGTCCAGTTCAGAGTGTTAAATTAAGCTATGAAAATCAAGCAAGGTGGTTCGACTCCGGAAGCACACCTCCACATCTATCTCTGTCTAATAACAGCAGTGTTAACCGCTGTTGTATTTTGGTATGAAGATTATGGTACGGAAGACATACATAATTATCCCAGGCGTACCAACTTCTTCAATAAAGTCTTCAGGAGTAGGAACGCATCTATGGCCAAACTCAGATAAGCTCTGATCCTATCTAGGGTTGATTACAGATATCCATGGGCGGCAATAGCCACTTACTATCAGGAGACTGCAGCTAATTTACTACTTCAATATAATAAAAAAAAGCAATATTAACGAACGATTTGACACATTCATAGCTTAGAACTACGCACGTCTCTAATAGAAAGGCAGCCTTAAAGAGGGCTATTGTACTTTATATAGTTTTACATCTCTCCTTGTTCAACTGATAAATTTGTAGGTCGTAGTAACAGCGTACGAGCTCTGTATATTGAAAGCAAATTGAATCATATACCGCCATTGTGAGACGTTTATCGAGATCCGTTCAATTGTGCAATGAGAACGTTTTATTTGATTTAGGTTAGCCTGACAGTGGAGGTATGTTTATTTTTTGTTCAATTTAGTACTCAAGGTTCAATCAGTGTATTGACATGCGGTATGTTGACTGTTTATTTACTATAGTAAGCCCCGAATCGGCTATGATGGGTCATCATAGTATGGATAAATCATTTGAAAATTGTTAAACATAAATTCACGGAAATATATTGTTGATGAGAATATTTTTAGTGAATGAACGTTTAACAATTTGACAAAGTACAATGGGGTAAATAGCAACTACTTAGCATTTAGCACGTAGCAAGACTTGTGTTTTGTACTATTTACATAATATTTCATGTAATAATAGTTGATAAATTTAATGAAATATAAAACAAGGACGTCCCAATTGTTCTAATTAGGGGAATATACTTGTTTCCTTTTTTTAATCATACATTGCCGTAAGGCGTATTATAAAGTTTCTGATTACATAGAAACCAAGAGAGCTTGGGACGGAGCCATAATATTTATTTCAATAGTTAATTCATTGTCAAAGTGTAGAGTATCTGGTCAAACAAGTCTCAATGTTAGTCAAATGTAAAGCAAGATAGTGGAGCTAGCATTTATTGCCATGTAAGAAACAAATTGTGTAAAAAAATAAATATATTATTTGAACAACAAAAGACAAACCCGCTGAGTTTCCTACTGGATCCTCTCATTTGTGATCGTGTTCCGATCCGGTGGTAGTGTAAAAAAATGTTATAACTGACAATTTGTTAGTGCCTATACGAAATAAAGGCATGTCATTTTCATTTTGTTTCGTTTCGTTTCATTTAATTTATTTCTCGAGCTGTTATTGTTTTAAATTAATTTATCGTTGTTGTTGGGTAGAACCAGTATAGTTGGACTGGGTGGGGTGATAAATTACCACCGTCACACCTATTTCTAGCGTGCAGCAGTTCGTACGTTTCGTTGGAAGGGTGTGGACTTATAAATATATTTTAAAACAAATATATAGCCATTTAATGTGTTAAATAGTTTAACATTATGTGTCGTCTGATGCAATGATCTCTTTTCCATACCTTTTAAGCAGTTCAGTGCCGTTAGCCACGGCGTTGGCGTTGACTGGTGCCCAGGACTTCTGGACGGCGTGGATCTCTCGACGGGTTAGCCCCGATAAAGGGTTTTTGGCGTCTGGGTCCCCTCCCCACCAGTAGTGGCTTATCCAACCACCCATTTCTTACTGAAACACAAGGTTTTATTGGTGAGGAGGTTGGCTCTAGGCTCTACTGTATTTAGACATATATTGTATTTTGGAAATAACATAATACTTTATATACATATATAGTACATGGGTATATATGTATAGCGTTACATTAGGTAAAATTTAAAAATAAGTATTTCACTAATTTTGTATCAAAATATTTTTTTAGATTTTCCTTAGTACTATTATTTTATATCACCGAGTTCTAAGTATTAGTTAGAAAGCGTATTCATTCATCATTATGACCAATAATACAGATTACTGTGCTATTTCTGAGTATGGAATTCAGGTTTAATTCCTTATGTTATAAAAATCATGTATAAAAATATATTATATACAAATACATGACATAGAAGAAAGGGGCATTTTTCTTGTCACGCGGGTTTATGTCCGAGCGTGCGAGTTTCACCGACAGTGAAATGACTAGAAAAATATCTATGCGAAAGAATGTGACTTGCATGCATAATTCCCAGAATCGAATGCAGGTTTGGTGATGAAAAAAGACGTTAAATATTCCTTATATATCGAAATAAATATTAGTATTAGTAACGAAAATTTTACGAAATCATCATTGCGAATATAATTTGATGGAAGTAATTTTGTGTTATCTCGGAATAATAAATTTGTCATATATTGATATGATATCATATATTGATGAAAATAGTGAATACTTCCACATTAGTAAATGCGATTTTTATCAGATTAACCAATTAATAATTAATTATTTGATTTTGTGGCGATATGAAGTGATAGGTTCGTTAGTAAGGATAATCAAGAATGTATCTTTATAACGAAATTTACATGCAACATATTTTAAATATTTTCTATGTAAACTGTATCTTATAATCGGTTAGTATTTACAAACTCCATCACAGAATACGCAAAATAATTGGAATGATCTAGAAACAATACAGAAAGGTTAAAGGTTTACGATAATCATATATATATATAAGATGAAAGACTACGACATTCAACCGATACCAATAGAAGAACGGTACCATAGCCTCGCTGTTTTGTATTTAAATCACTAACACGCATAGCCAAGTTCTGTGACAACGTGGTATACCATACCATCTTCCTCAGGAAGACCAAAGTATTAACTGTTATACGTGCCAACGTACGAGTAAATGTTGTTGTATGTGCAAAAGTTATGTGCGTATTTGAAATTATTTTTCATAGCTTAATTTATACTTATGAAAATGATGATGTAAGATACATGCCTGAATGTTCTATAAAACAAATGTTCGTGGAGGCTGCTAAGTCGCACCTAGCCAGCGTGGTGGATTATGGCCTTAACTTTTTACATTTTGATAAGAGTCGTACTAATATTATAAAGGCGAATTTTTTGAAGGTGGATGTGTGGATGTTTGTTAGTCTTATAATCGAAGACTGGTGATTGGATATATGAAATTTGATAGATACAGATACAGATAGTTATGACCTGGATTATCACATAGGATACTTTCCGTAGTATGTGTATAAATATGTATGTATATTTATCTTGATAAGAATCTTGTGCATTCTGTCATATTTTTCCTTATTATTGTCAGGTTATAATAAATATGTAAAAGCAGAGACGTAGTATTTTGAATGGATGCTTCACAATGTGGTATACATTCTTGTTGCAAGGTTTATTGAAGACAAACTGTGACTCGCGATTTCATCCGCTTTAAAAGATAACATTTAACTTCAAATTATCATAACTTTCGATAGAGTTGATGGATTTTAATGATACAACATAAGGAGTTAATGTTGTCAAAAGAACAATAGATACATTTCGCATCATTTTTATTTAAATTAAATTCAGTAGTCTTTATTTGATACGCATTCGAACACTAACAAACTGATAGTGAAAAATCACAAAAGTTATAAATTATTTTCTAATTACTTACGGAGTCCTTATTATTTTCTAATTACTTACGGATTTTTTGAAAATATATGCGATATAGGTACACGGGGATCTATCATTCTATTATATGCATGTAAATATTTAATGTGTGCAAATAAATAAATTGAATAGGTCATTTAAATCTTCCATAAAATATAGAAGTGCCTAAGGAGGCATTACCATATTTATAGAAACTAAGTAGTTTAGTAATTTTATGATTTGTTTTGACAGGTTCTATTACGGGTTGTTTGAGAATCTTAAGTAGGTATAAATAAAGGACTTTAAGTATGCTTAATGTAGTTTTTATGTTTATACGTAATATAGAGTCCAAATGTGTTGTATCCAGTGCTTAAAATCGTGATTATAAAATTACAATGTTTCCTACTTAAAACTACTGTATTTTGTACAAAATTACAGTAAATGACATTTTAAAGAATTTTGAAGTTGTAAAGTCGACGAAAAAAAAGGTCATCTCTACTCTGACAACTTTCTCAACTGTACCTTTGCAATTTGACGAAACGACGATTTATTTTTTATATATATTTCTCGATCAAATTTCGCAATAAAATATATATATCACGAAATAAAATTCTACTTTTATTTGCTTAAAACGTACGTTGTTGCCAAATACAGAAGATTCCTACACTGCATTTTCACTATTACAGTATACAGTAAAAAAGTTAAAAATGCAACAATAGTGTAATTACACTGCATCTGGCAGCACTGGTTATATCGAAAGCGTGTAGTCCCAATATACTATGAAATAAACATTTATTAATTGGCAATCCATTTAAAATTGTATGTCTTACTTCCTACTATTAATTCCTACTCAATTCAAGAAGTCAACGTGATTTTTCTATTTAATTATTGTTATACTCAATATGTAAATTAGATCTAAATCTCCCTCAATATTTAAATTTAACCGGGCAACAAACCCGGAGCCTAGCATAGTAGCTACCAACTGTACCATGCGAGTCCACTTCATAATCACAAATTCCCACTTACCAAACAAGGTTAAATTCCCAAAAATTCCCGTTCGGTGCGACCGGTCAGACAAGGTGCCAACGCGTGGCTCCGCTCACGCCAAGTGGTATACTAATGTATATCACACATGCAACTCACCCTTATCACTATCAAATTAAACTTCGGATAACACAGTTCTGTACACGGTAATTATTTTTATAAACACTAGTTGTGGCACGCGGTTCGCGTCTTCGGTTATACATCCTATTTGATCCACTGTTGTGTGCGTCTACGAATGAGGGACGAAGGACTTATTCCATGCTTGAGTGATTGGTAGACTTCACAAACTTTTTAGTACTTTTGGTTATGGAACGCTGAGGCTTTATTAATATCCATATCGAATGGACAACCTCTTTTCTTTGGTAAGTCGACTCTCGAGAGAACTCTAATAACGAATCTGAGTTATGTTTTACAAGAAAGATTATATTTAGAGTAATAGAGAACTACGCCTGAATTTTTTTAAACAATTATGACTGACTATGACTGATAGGAGACCCATGGCCAGCAGTGGGAGAATAATGACGACCATGATTAATAATAATTCCACTCTTTCTTTTGGCTGTGGAGGCTTTCGTAATGTAGACTTAGTGACATTCTTAGTACATAGTTAAGACACTTCTACATTTAGACGAGTTTAGTAATGCTCTGTGACCAATCAAATTATTTTTGTTCAATTGATACGTATGGATGGAGAAGAAAAGTACCCAAGTGGCGACCACACATAGGTAAACAAATATATTCAGCGTCCACCGACTAGGTTAACTGACGACAGTGAATGCTGGATGGAGGAGCCACGCCATCAGTGTAAGTGGAGCCAATTCGGGTAATTCTCTGACCGGCCATGAACCTCGAGAAGCTGATGGATTCATCAAATGTAACCTATTTCTGCCTAGTAACAGTGTTATGCGCTGTTGTGTTCTGGTCTGATGGGTGTGGTAAAGGAGACATACTTTTCCAAGGCATTCTAACTTAGTCTTCAGGGGTAGCATCTGTGCCTAACCTTAGGTGAGACTTTGATCTTACCTAGGGTTGATTACAGATGTCCATCGGCGGCAGTAGCCACTAACCATCAGATGGGCTGCATGCTTGTTTACTTGCTCTATACTATAAAAAAATGTCCTAAGCCGAAGATGGCCGACAACATGTGGACTTCCTCTGGCTACTCCGGTAAACAGTTAGTTATAAAGTATTAATCAAAGTCAAGTTATTTCTATAAACTGTTAAACTTAAGGTAGCGTTGCAAATTCGTATGCTTCAGTCAAACATACGATAAGAGTTAACAATTCAAATAATGTTTTAAATAAAGGTACATCGTACAGTTTACAGAAACGTAAGTTAAACAGAAAGAGTCATTGCACCATACTTAGGATGATAGTTGCTTAACTAAGCAAGGTAGTGTATCATTCAAGTAAGGAATAGATTTTAATGATAACAATTTTTGAAGCGGTAGCGATTTTACATTCAAAGCAAAATAGTGTTTAAATATATAGATGAAGGTGGTAGAACTCTTTGTGGTTCGACTCCGGAAGCACCACCGCCACATCTATTTCTGCCTAATAACAGCAGTGTTATGCGCTGTTGTGTTCTGTTTTTACGTAGCAACGCATCTGTGGTTAACCTTAGGTGAGACTTTGATCTTACCTAGGGTTGATTACAGATGTCCATGGATAGCAGTAGCCACTTACCATCAGGTGGACTGCATGCTCGTTTGCTACTCCCATAATATAAAAGAAAAAAAAACCTGAGAGTCCTGTAAAAGTGATCCCAAATGTGAGTAAATTATTGTTCTGAGAAAACGTAATAACCTCGTACTTAGGACATAGAATAATATACCGCAGGGGTCACTGGATGACTTTAGATAAACGGCTTGTGCAGCGATCTTCGTCATATATTTACCAGACTTGTGATTAGTAGATGTTTACTTCTGTGAGGTCTTTATCTTTTAATGAACATTTAAGAGATAAGAACGTTCGTCTGAAATTACTACGATTACTACTAATGATAAGTTTTATTGAGGAATGAAAATGGAAATCAAAATATTTAAATCAAAGCATTTTATACACATTTTTGTGTTTTGAGAAACTGCCATCGATTATTTGTAAGTCCTATACAAAATAAAGACTTTTCATTATTATTACAGCAGCGAGAGTCGATAGAGATAATATCGAAATCCCTAGAGTTTAGACTTAGAGTGTACCTATTTATCTAGACCGTAACGACACCACACGACAGCGACAAAATGTCGGAAATTGTGGTTACGGGAATAGCATTACTGCAAATTCTTGTCGCTGCGTTGTGGTTGGGCTACAAAAATACAAATGAGTATAAGAATATCTTTTTATGTCTTTGTCGGCACTCAAACCCGGTGACGCTAGTAGTGTTATGGTTGAGATGTAGTCGCAATGACCGTCCACACTTCCTTGTGAAGTTTTAAAAAAATGATATAAAATTATGTAAATATTTAATTTTAGAGATTAAATTCAATATATTAAAATATTGTTTAAATAATAGCTTTTGTTTTTGTATTATAGTTATTTATATCTTCATATAAAGTGTGGTGCTGTTGTTGTGTAGTTAGACGTATCAATAGACATTTAGATTTGTAAGTTTGAGTTGATTTTTAATCCTCGACGCAAAAATAGGGGTGTTATAAGTTTAACTGCTATGGTTGTCTGTGTGTATGTCTGTGTAAACGTGCCTTCTAAACAGGTAAACCGATTTGGATGCGGTTTTCTCAAGTTATTGTGTATAATTTTAAGATATGGGTATGCAACTATTATTTACGCCACCAATAATATTAGAGTGCTACATCAAAGCATTTTTTTGTAGACTATGCAAGTAGAAAACTAGCATGCAGCCCACCTGATGGTAAGTGCTTACTGCCGCTCATGGACATCTGTAATCAACCCTAGGTAAGATCAAAGTGCCACCTAAGGTTAGCGACAGTTGCGTTGCTACTCTTGAGAACTAAGATGGAATGCTTCGAAAAAGTATGTCTCTCTTACAACACCCTTCAGACTAGAACACAACAGCGCATAACACTGGTGTAATTAGGCAGAAATAGGTGTAGCGGCGGTGCTTCCGGGATCGAACCACAAAGAGTTCTACCACCTTCAATCTAGTTGTAAATCTTCTAATTGTAAATCAAAATAAAAAAAGTATTGCTTCACAATCCCGTGAATACTTCGCTTCTACGACGTTAAAGCTTAGCTCAACACGCGCGCATTTTATCGACTACGAGTTCGCAACGTAAATAATTCATCGCGCCTCGTGTATAATTCATTTATTTGCTCCGAACAGGATTCCAGCCCGTCGTATGAATTGTTTTATCGAATCTCGGTGAGCTACCTCTTGGATTTAGATATGTGTTATACGATTTACAGATGTACTTGGTACTATTTACACGTACTCACATTTGGTATATAGGTAAATGAAGGTATTTGTAGTTCCGGCATTACCTTTGTGATTCCGGCAGCACCACCGATATACCAATTCTGAAAAATCTGAAATGAAAAAAAAAACGACTCTTCAGGGACATGAACCAGCCGAAAATAGTTGTTGCCCCCATAATTTTTACGCGTTAACTAAGGAAGCTACATATTTTAGATTTTTCGGGGGGCTTGAGCCTTTTAGCCTTTTTTTTAACGCGGAGAACTCTGCATGGATCGTCTTCTACTCTGGGGTGCAAAAGAGATATGTCGGACTTTTACCGAATAAAATTCCGCGGCTATCCTCTGGGCGTTCGGTGCTGGGTCAACGCAAACATCAGCCGGCGTTGGTATTAACGCCAGCAACGCCCCAAGAGGGAAGGGTTCCTCTCCGTGGTGTCCCTCATGAGATGAGCGTGCAGAACGCACACACGACATCTTGAGCTTAGTACCAGGAGTTGAGTTCAGCGATTGTCGCTCTCCGTCCCATCCCGTGCGCTTGCGACGAAGCGCCTGGGAAGATGGATCATCTTCCCTGCCCTCCTCCGCCGCAGCCTCCGCTTCTTTATTTTCTTGCCTATTCATTGTGTTGACATAAATATTTAGTAAGTTTTGAGATAATAGTCACATGAAATAGAACAAATGTTCGTATGTGACGTCACTAGCAACTTTAGGTACTCTTATCAATATTAAACATCTCAGTTTCTGTTTGCGGCTTAAAGTTAGTCAATAAAAAATATTTAAACAGAAGGCGGTGGTCACGAGCTTGTTTTGATATTTTATCACGTTATAAATGGCTGCGTAAACATAAATTACTAATTATTTCCGTTCTTTAGCAGCAATTATACAGTCACTGTATTCGATTGTTGGATGAAGGGCAGAAATAGTAAAGAAATGAAAGCATCGCCAAAAGCCATATGGATTCCGCCATTTTGTATTCAAGCCTTCCTAAAATCGCTTTAAAGTGCTGGTAAAGTTCCTCAGAAATCCTTAGCTATGGTAGTTACCATAGAGGAGATGCACATTTTTTTGTTACTGTTAATGAACAATTTCAAGGACCGATGCTGAGAATTTAGTTTTTGACAGGCATTGGTGCAGTTTTCTGAATTTCTAAGGTAAAATAGGTAATCCTTAATTTTTAATTAGTCCTTCAATTAGCTAATTGATATTTAGAAGGCCTTGATATTTACCCAGCCTTAAAATGTAAAGCATAGCAACCTAATAATAAACCTAATAGGAATTTTTCGGCATCAAATTTTAGACCCTCCGAACGAAAATCCTGGATCTACCCGTGCCTAGACCTACATCCACTCTACGAACTCTGAAAAAACTTCTGATCAACCTCAAATAGATTGCTTTTTTTTCGTCTCTAAATCTACATAAACGCTATCAATTAATTAACAATGTGCGCACAACATAGTATCATTCCTGAAAACCCCAGCCTTGAATATTTAATTTTGTAAGCAACGCCTGCTATATATTTTGTGTATCAATAATAAAATATTGGCATAGAACAATTATTATGTTTATTCGAAAAGTAATTTGATTAAATATTGTATTTTCTTTAATTTTTATAGTGAGCCATTGCATTATTAGTATCTATAATTTATACGCATTTAAAGTTCATACATTGAACGCATCCATAACTGCGATGTATTGTCAGTGTCAGGCTGCTGTCACTTGACTTTGACATTAGACAAACACCGAATTGGCAGCACGTTTTTCTTGTTTTCTTCACATTCCATTCTTTATTTCCCCGCAATAATGGCAAAGATTAGCGACACTGCCATAAAGAACATTGGGAAGGTGCTTAACGATCCTGCGAGGCCAATGAAGGAGCGTTTCAGGGCTTTGTTCACGCTACGTAACTTGGGTGGAGAGTCTGCAATACTTTGCATCAGTGATTGCTTCGGTGATGAATCAGTGCTGTTAAAACATGAGCTGGCGTATTGCTTAGGTCAAATGCAGGATAAGAGAGCCATCCCGGTGCTAAGGAACGTGTTAGAAGACAAAAATCAGGACCCTATAGTTAGACACGAAGCCGGTAAGTTTCGATACGTTATCAAGTGCTAAGGGAACTCACGTACGCGATAGTATATGATAAAGGATAAGGGTTTTAAATCTAAATGTATAACTTAAGTACTATTTAATTGTTTTATATTTAATTTTGCAGGATATTGATAATTTGTGACATCGATAATCTTATATCTTTATGGTAAACATGAAGTCTTAAACATCTAATGAAAATGTCTTGAAAACATACCATCTCCTTAGAAATACTGTATGTGTTGTTTTGATAACTACTCCTTACTTTCCTTAATTCATAATAAAATTAATGAAGTCATCATTTGTCACTAATAAAACACATAAGAGATTAGAAAAGAAAATCGGACCTCTTAAATTATAAAAATACTGCTATTTAAAAACATCTGAGTAGAGCTAACATAGTTAAATAACTTAAGTATTTGTATCATAGCACTTTTATCTGGTGGGTCAAAATCGCGCCCAAAGAAGTCGGTTACAAACATACAGGTGAAGCTAATATAAAGCGTGTAATAATTAAATTCATTAATTTCACATCTGTGATTACAGGTGAAGCTCTCGGTGCAATCGGTGACCCAAACCTCCGTGAACTTCTAGAAAAATACCAGAACGACCCAGCCATAGAAGTGGCTGAAACTTGCCAGATAGCTCTACAAAGGTTAAAGTGGGTTGAAGAAGAGAGTTCTAAGGACACCAATTTGTCACAAAGTCGGTACTCTTCAATAGACCCGGCACCACCAAGCAGTGAGAATGATGTGTCGAAGCTCAAAGATGTTATGATGGATGAGAAGAAGCCTTTGTTTGATAGGTACAGGGCAATGTTCAGTCTCCGTAACCTTGGTACCACTGAGAGTATTAATGCTTTGGGAGAAGGTAGGTTGATTGTGAATTAATCACTATATTTTTTTGTTTGTCATAGCTTAATGTCTTATGTACATAAGACATTAAACTATAACAAAAATACAAACATACATTTTTAATTAAAGATATCTTTAAGTTTTAAAAAGCCAAGAAAAATAATGCTTTCTACATTTATAGCCGCACACTAGGATTTTCTTCTGTGTGATACATAAGGACATATAAGACAGACGGTGACATAGTCACAGATAAAGATAATATACAAACACTCAGATCCGGAACTGAAATTTAAATTCAACCCGAAACCCACTGTGTATCAGATTGGCATGGTGACTGCATCACCACATGGATTGTGTTTAGTGGAATAGAATTTTGTTTGTAGAATTTAAGCTGTAAGCTAATTTGAATAATTAATGTTGTAACTTAAACCTTATATTCACTTTGTTTTTTGGTCAAAAATAAAAAAATATAGGCTTCAAAATGGTGTTAAAATCATTAATGATGATAATGATTTTATAGAGAATTTTGTAAGAGCTTTGTGTGCCCTTTTATCTCCACATATTTCTAGAACTACCTAAAGACAAAGATCTATAATTTATCCTAAAACAACAATTTCAGGATTCAAAGCCAGCAGTGCATTATTCCGACACGAAGTGGCATTCATCTTTGGACAGATGCAGGATGAGCGCAGTGTTCCGTTCCTCAAGAAGACTCTAGAAGATACCACCGAGCATGAGATGGTGCGCCACGAGGCTGCTGAGGCCCTGGGATCCATTGCCACTGATGAGTGCACTGAAGTTCTGAAAAGGTTGGTTATTGAAATATTTTGACCGAGATAATATATATATGTGCAGTAAATTCAATTTGAGAAAGACTTCTATTATTTTGGGACTAATTTATTAAAAGAAAAATAACAATTTACTTCTTACTAAACCAATTAATAAAACAAAACACATGCATACCAGGTAATAGAAAATAAGAAACAAAACCACATAGCACATTCATAGACACTGAATTAGGGGCCATTTATAAAATTTATTCTCAGTAATTGAAATAATTTCACATCACAGAAGTTCATAATAAAACAATAGAAATTACTATTGTTTATAATAAAGAAAGCTGAAAAGCTGTTGAAAGGAAAATGTTGAATTTATTAATGCATTTATTATCCAGGTACCTGAGTGACCCTCGTCCAGTTGTCAGGGAGAGCTGCGAAGTTGCCCTGGACATGTCCGAGTATGAAAACAGTCCGGAATTCCAGTACGCAAATACTTTGCTTGCAGTTGAGGCGTGATGAAGGAAACCTGTTGAGAAAAACTAGATATTTGTTATTCTTCTATGGACATGTTTCGACTGCAGTGTGTACATAAAAATATCAGGGAGCAATAAAACTAAATTTTGAGTAATGCTGACTCATTTGAGTGAACTACTGAATGAACTTTATTATATTTGTTTAATATTAAAATTATAATATTGTCATGCAAGTGTGAAAATGTTTACTAAGTGGACCGGTAATTTTTCAATTAAGTTCTTTCCTTAAACATGTTTTTTGCTCAAGAATATTATCGTATAAATATGTAGATTATGATTAAATTATTCCATATATATGGTTTAAGTTAAATATTGCGGTAAAAATTTGCTTATGCATTTAACAATGTGGTTTATATTAAAATAATAATCTCTTAATAAATTAGAATTGCTTATTTTATTTTGCATGTTATTTATTATGTTGCTATCAATTGACGTCATGAAACAAACGAATTATTTTATGGTAATTTTGGTATTTTTTAGAACTGACGTCTGCCTCTCAGTTAAATACTAAAATTACTCTAATCGGGAATTCAGGTTGAGTATCAGAGCTGTATTGGATAATTAACAAAATTCTATTACCATAACTGTGTATGTGTACAGAATGCGTCAATAAACATATGTTAATAGATACAAGAAAGATTGTAGTAGGTCAACTGTCCAAAACACAAGATTCCAAAACACATGATTCTTTATCAGTTATCAAAATTAAATGTTTCTTTTATCGTCTACGTTTGTTAGTCAAGATAAGTTTTATGTTTTTTTAGTCACTCAACAAACCCATGTGGCTAACATTACATTCTTAAATTCAGAGACAGATAATAAATATGTATTATTTTTTTACAGTATTTTTGTAAATAAATTGTTTGGTTAATAAAACTTGTTTCATTTTATTTTATTATAA
>MOOZ01000096.1:109349-127610 GCA_002930495.1 Cecropterus lyciades | reverse complement strand
GCTTCAAATCTTCAACCATTTGATATTATATCATAAAAAGAAAAACAAAAGAGTGAACGTCTAAAGGATAATTAAGTCATAAGAAAAAGACTGAAACTAGAAAGAAATATGTTTCTGTTCGCAACAAGTATCGCGCTAAGTCATGAAGAAACGATCTATCAACGTAGCAAAGTTTCAATTAAGAAAAAGAACCTTACGTTCCTTTGGTTTGCGATAAAATAACGAGGATTATTAATAGAGAAAACGTTTTATGAAAATAAACACTAGGTTTAGTTTATGTAATTTTACTAACGGTCTTACATAATAACGGGACATACAAGAGTAAGAGCTAAATTTTGTTACACTTATTTTTTTTAAACTCATTTGGTTTCTCAGTAAATGGAAGTAAATATTATTACCTAAATCTGGTCAATTTGAAAGCATCATAAGACAGCGATTTCATACGAACACATTATGTAATAGACGATAAATAAAATTCTCGTATTGATGTAAGAAGGTTTTGTTAAGCAGATTCTAAACAGGTACATTTTAACTTAATACAACTACGGAAAACAATATAACTACGTTAGTTTTCGATTAAAGCGCCAGAATAATTATAGTCAGATAATCAGTTCTAGGTGTGAATAACTAACATACATATGAGATGATCATCGAAATCTTGGGAAGTAGCACCGCATTTGTCATCGGCTTTAAATAGAACACCAGTTCTACATGGAATTAGTTACAAAAGGCCTTAGACGACAATAGGATTGACGTTCTACATAATGTCGACTGCAGCTAAATGGCTACGCTTCTAGTTTAAATGAAAATACACCATGTGTTTTGCTTTTGGATCTTAAATCAACAAAAACAAGTATTAATCCTTCTGACTATCCCTATTAACATAAAACAGTACAAGCACATATCTACCCTTACATTGAAAAGTTATAAATTTGAGTGCCTTGCTTTTAACAGGAGCGGTCATTAACTCAAATATTACAAGCCATGAAAACCTCGTACCACTGAAACGAGGTAGTAAAACTGAATTTTAACACGGTATTAAACTACCCACATAACTTTGAAAGGCTTAGCCGTATAAAGTAATTTTCAGCAATAATTACACGAAGTGTCTCCAATGAACTCTCCATATGGCCCATTTGATATTTAACCCGATACGAGCCGTTAATATTAAGGATATAATACACATGATATGGAATAATTTAGTCCCCAGTTTCTCATATTGCGAAATTGGTCGTTATAGATTTTGATATGATTTGGTATATTATTACTGTGTATTATTTTTGATTGAATTCATAAAGCGAAATTAAACAACAATTATAATGAATAAATATTGTTTAAATATGAAGTATATTATTTTGAAATATAATTTTAAAAATATTATTGTAATAGATTTCCTTTACCAAGTAGTAATCTACTTGTTTACTTCTTAGCATATAAAAAAATATAAATATATGAATATCTCAGGGGCGCCCATTTGAATTATTAGCACATTTTATAAAGAGAAAATAATCACAAGAATATGAGTATGATAGCTATTGCTAACTGAGATATTAATAGAGAAACTAAAACATTACATAACTGTTATCATACAAAACCAATTAGTTGAAAATCTTTACATTTATACATACGATAAAGTGAGAAGAACCGTTATAAACGTCGGTGAAGTCAATAGTATGGGAGTTGCCTCGAACAATGAGACGCAAGCGTTATCGGAGCAAGTTAACGCTTCGACAGAGTCCAGATGGTGTTGTGCGATCCGGCGACACTTGTCTGCGAGCCGTGCGAACTACAAGTCTAGGAACTATCTTACGTCTCGCTGCTATATTTCTGTTTAAGTGCCTAGCGTTAATTGTATCTTGTGAATATTTAATCGGTTGGCTGATTTTCATTTGTTACTTAAATTTATACCCACATTTCGCTCACACATAATGTCTGACGATGAAGATACTCATTCTGATCGGCCTCCCGTCCCGAAACATATTATATTCACTGTTTTGGAGAGAGGATGCAGTAACTTCTTTATTTGTGTACGTGTAAGCACTTAATTGTTGTAATCTTATGAATAGTACAATAACGCTCGTATGTACTGAAGATAGTTATCGAAGGGTAAATAAATGTCTCGTCCTTATCTCTGTAATTAAGAAAGCCAGGCCTTTAATATAAGTCGATCTCTACTTCTACAAACGTTCGTCTCGTATGAAAAGGAATTCTGTTGATTCATTTTGCTTACATCTCAATTATACTAAACGATCTCAATAAATCAGCCCTATATATCACGATACACAACATTCTAAAGATAGTAAACCCTTTGTGTTTCAAATTCGAAGACCTATTTCCTTTTCACCTATTTCTGTTTAATAACGACAGCGGAAAACTCTATTATGTTCCGGTTTGGAGGTTGTGTTAAAGGTGACACGTTATCTGAGGCGTTCCGACTTAGACCTCACTTCTAATCTTATCTGGGGTTGATTATAGATATGTACTAGTTGTTTCTTACCACGCAAACAAGCTCACGAGCAGAAATCTAGAACACAATCGAACTTATGGTAAGTGGCCATTGCCTTATATACATGTATTCAGTGGCGTAGCTACCGGAGGCTTAGACGGGGCAGTGCCCTGGGTCCCCAATCTCAGGGGGGCCCTCGGACTCTGACTTACAAACTATACTATCTGAATATAAATAAACCAGATAGTTTATTTGGGGCCCTAGTTTATTTTTTGCCCCTGGGCCTTTGGTTACGCAGCTACGCTACTGCATGTGTTACATCTATTTATCAGCCTTTTGAGGTTAACATATGCTGGAAGTAGCCTCCCCTAATGGAGGTTTTTGTTAATAGTCACAGTCCTTATGATGCGTGTTGGTGAACACAGTAGGTCGACGTTATTCAAGTAGACGCTGTTGGGTAGCATGTACAGAAAATCCGAGAGATGGCCACCTCTTGGATTTTTGGTACATGTTTGATCAATGCCAAACAGTATCAATGTAGTGACGCGCATGTGGTTAACCACACCTGTTGTTGACTACAAGCCGTAGGTAACCCCAAAGTGGTAATGCTATAAAATATGTGTCTCGCCCTTACAACATTTTTAAAACAAAAATATAGCTGCGCTTGACACTGCACTGAACACTGAAGACACTGAAGGGTTGAACCACGCTTAATGTACCATTAATAAGAAAAGTTACATTAACCTTGGTTTCATCGGTAGATGCTTATGGCGTACATGATAATTACAGAAGCTAAGGTGCATTGTAAGATATTTAAATTGTATCCCATTTATTTCCAGTTATTATTTATGTGGAACCAAAAAGAATACTGTGTTACACTCATGAAGTATTACGTCACATTTAATAAGATAAATTATAAATGATATAAAAGACAATGAAATGTACATTAATCTTCCGAAACGAACATTTATTAAATACTGAGGTAAATTGAAAACTCACGAAAAATGTATCCTCACGCGATCCAATCTCGAACAGCGGTATCATTAATACGACTCATTTTGTTTTAATGGCTTGTAATTCAATCATGACATATCGTATGATATGTGTTATTTGTATACTTACCCAAACAGACTTTACGTACATATAGCTTAAGTAGATATAGCTTGATTCAAGAATCTTTTGTATCAAAATTGACGGTATTTTTATTTACCTTTAAAGAAATGACAAACAAAAATCCAGTTTTCGATGGCAAAAGATAATCGTTGCCCATGAATATTTATATTCAAGTCCAGGTACTATTAAAGCTCTGCTTGAGATCGGCCAGTGGTTGAATGCTACCCCATAGGACTAAGATGAAACGCCTAGGATAAGACATACGTCTCCGTTATCAAACATTTAACAAAACACAGCGTCCTGGTACCGTAAATATGAGGCAGAGATTATGCGGCGGTAGAGCCTTCGGAGTTACGGAGGGTTTTGTTGAAAGTTTCTTGCTGGTTCTCTACTATGAATGAGTGTGGCACAAAAATGTCCTACTCTTTGATTGTACTTCTTCTCAAATTAAAGAATATTTCACCTATTTATTAATAAACAGTGAAACATTGAAACAGATGTATTGAAAACCATTCCGATTGAAACAATCTAAGAACGTGTGCATAAGTAAGAAATACAATTGTTTTGAAATGACCATTCAAAAGTACTGTTTGATCATTTTACATTTTACAAACTTGATATAATAACAATAATTTTGTTATTGTATAAAGTTTTACATATATTATTGTTTTATATTATATATATTACATATATTATTATTGTAAGTTTTTGTCTTGCACTTACTGTAACTCACTACATCGTGTGTGCAGTTCTAAGAGACGGGATATTTTGTCATACAAAAGTATTTTAACATAAACATAAACGCTTTCTACACTCATAGCCCCACAGTAGGATTTTCTCCTGTGTCGTGGGTGCCATGGACACACAAAGACGAATACACAAATACCCAGACCTAGAACAGAAATTTAAACTCATCGTTCAGGTTCAGGTCTGTCTGGCCGAGAATCGAACCCGGGACCTACTGCGTGTCAGACCGGTATGGTGACCGCTCCGCCACGCGGGTAGTCAATTTTCCGTTAGTCATAGGTCATACGATAATCTTTCTGTGAGCTATTGTAACTATCCCACTATTTATTTAATACAACAGAGTAAAATTTTCTATAACGTATCTCACGAGAATTATTTCTAAGACATAGATATGTGGCGAATAAGTTTAATGCAATTTGCGTTACTACGCAGCGAAGTAGAATAACTGTGTTGTCGGTGGCAACGTACGGGAGAAAAACCCTTAAAGAACGCTTTCTATAAGTATTTTAATAATTTAAAGAGCGACAAATTGCAAAATATGGCAATTAGCAAATGGTCAACTTCATGAGAAGTTGAGAATTCTTATCTAGCAAAGAATTAAATTAAAACAGGAATATATAAAAAATAAGCAAGATAAATTAAGAACGTAATGGATTTTAATAATATGATATACAACGAACATGATCATGTGAAAAGAAATGGAATAAAAATTGCGAAAACAAAATGAAACACTTACGAACCTAGCCCATACAAAAAAATGCATTAATTGTATTGCAAAATTGCATGATTGAAGATATAATCTATTTACAAAAATAACTAAAACTAAAACCGCTTACGCGTAATCGTTTTAGCTTTACAATCAGCGCTGTTATTTTTAAGCAACGTCTTTTACTAAAAATATATGCGTTCTCGCCCTAACTACATAACTATGTGTTTACATGACATCGTTACACTGCAACGAACCGTCAAAGGATGTGAACATATTTATAGCCGACGAAGTTACATCCCATAACAATATTCCCTCACAATATGTTTTTTTTTATTATTTATTACTAAATATATAATGTGTTATATGTTAATATGTCATAATTGACGACCCGCGTGACGGAGCGGTCACCATGTCGAGCTGACGCGCAGTGGATTCCAGATTCGATCCCCGGCCAGACAAACATCTGAATGATGAATTTAAGATTCTGTTCTGGGTCTGGGTGTTTTTGCGTATACATATTTGTATGTGTGGCAAATGTTACTTTGGATTGGAAAAGGGAGATCCCACCAGGCGAGTTGAAAGGGTCCTTGCTCCAGTAGAGTTTGTTCGGAAACTGTATATGTGCAGAATGTTGAGAAAACTCCGATAGCGTGCTTCAGAATACAGTGACGCCATCTCTTAATGAGTTGCGGGAGGTTGCCACAGTACGCAATCGTTTGTGCTTGCTTAGTATTATTAACCTTGTTACAGTAACTAACTTATCACTATCTCTTATGTTTATATGTTGTCAAACCATTACTCTCTTACTGCTGAGCTTACAGAACGAGAGAGCTCTAGGGAATACTCCATCGCGATGGCCAAGTGCGAATTGGTAGACGTCGCACATCTATGAAAATTTTCTTTCAGACAACTCTCACCCGATTTCCTCACGATGTTTTCCTTTACCGTTAAGCAGTGAAAATCTAATTTTTACTACATATATAGTCTACATAACGTCTACATAAACGATAAAATATTATATATAGTAGACAGCAGTGCCAAGTTCTGTCTGTTATAAAAAGTAGCTCATATCACAATGTTAAAAATATGAAAAACATTGAGTGTACTGCATTTAGAAAATATTTTAATAGTGAATCAAATTGTTCATTATAACCTATTCACATGCCATTTGTGGCGAGCATGAGCACGCAATCTCAATGTAACCAGCGTATGTATACCATGTTCTGTGAATAAAGTATTATTATTATTATTAAAAAAAAAAAAAAAAACGTCCTCTTATATGAAAAATCTGTGTTGAAAAATACTATAAATTAAAATGGTAGAAAAACATTCGCAGTTCACGCGCCGGTCCGCGTGGAACCATTGGAACCAATGGTGAAATTTCACCATTCGTTCCCAGAATGGAAACCATTCGTTCGTATTCATTTGACCTTGATATCCCCATACCGATATCAATATCCCTTTAAACAAAAGCGTGAGCTTTAACAAAGAACTGGAGCTCATATAGTCCGTTCGATTCCACGAAACGACGCTACAAAGAGTTTTTGTTATCGGTGTCGAATATAGGGCAGACTCATGTCCCATACTAACGAAGACACGTATTATGAGTTCATTTAATCGTACATTTTATGTCCCTCTGCTTTAATTGTCATACTTTACAATAACATCAACAGGACCGACAGAATTACTCTTATTCAATTTTTTTTTATAGTATGGAAGTAGCAAACGAGCATGGAACCCACCTTATGGTAAGTGGCTACTGCCGCCCATGGGCATCTGTAATCAACCCTAGGTAAGATCAAAGTCTCACCTAAGGTTAGCTCAAGATGCGTTGCCACCCCTCTGGATTAAGACGGAATGCCTTTAGACCAGACCAGTTATTAGGCGGAAATAGGTGTGACGGTGGTGCTTCCGGAGTCGAACCACAAAGAGTTGTACCACCTTCAAAGTACTTAGTATACTTTTATCGTTTCGACTCCGGAGGAACCATCGCCACACTTGTTTCTGCTTCATAACCGCAGTAATAAGCGCTGCTCTGTTGTGGCTTGAAAGGTGTAGCAACTACTAATCCGCGGCTTCCAACATAGTACCCGCGGGCAGTAACGTATCTGTGACTAACTTTTGATAAGACTGGGTCATCTGGCTTATCTTGAGTTAATTACAGTTGTCGATGAGCTTCAGTGGTCAATTACTATCAGGTGGAAGTCGTAGTTATTTGCTACTTTCGAAGCTTTTTAACGTATTGAGTGTAGCAAGATATATGTGTCCGATCTTAAATAAAACTTTTTATTATAACGGCATTTAGTAGCAGTGGGACTGCACGCTTGTTTTAGGATTTATATAAAAAACTGCAAATAGTAGTAGTGAGCGGTAAATTATGTAGAGTGGTTACAAATTATTAAAAAAAAGAGATCGTTAACAATTACTTTTCTATAAAGAATATAATTTCGAATATTGACATCTTTATGCGTCATATTAGGTAGCAACCATGCGAGTAAAACCTTTTGTAGAGTTTCATCGCGAATCAAGCTTACTACATGGGCGTTTGTCCCTTTGTTTAGATACTCACTCTTGTATACAAAAAAATAAAATTACTATAGTTGTGAGATTACGTGGGTGAAACGGATTCCTATACTGTAAAGCGGACCGTGAAACGGAATGTACAGCTTTAGTTCATTTAAAGCCAGCGGAGCAATCCATTTAGTAGAATAGGATTTGAGCTTTCAAATTTTTAAGAATTTTGTTTTTATACGAATCAAATTAGTCTTTAGTTATATACGTATGTATATTTATATTTTTACCCATTATTGTTCCATTGCTTGACACGGGTCCGCTCTCATGATGAGAAGGTTTTAGCCACAGTCCACCACGCTAGCCCACTACGAATTGATAGATTTCACACACTATTAAGAACTATTTTTAGAAAAAAATCAAGTGTTTAGGTTTCGTAGCGTTTTTTCTTTAACCGTAAAACAGTGATAATCAATTTCTAATACACACATCATTTTAGAACAATCACGCGTACGCCTAGGATTCGAACTTAGTACCCTGGATTGGGAGAGTTTTAGTCTTTAGGTAACCACTGCTCAATTATCTGTGTACTCGTATTAATACGCAGTGTCGTACCTTTTTAGAGTGTTACCTTAACATATCAGGAACACTACGCTTATTGTTATCAGGTTCAAATAGGATACAGAAGCAGTCACCCATATTAAAAATATATCGCTGAACCATTTCATAGATTCTCATAGATTCAACGTAGTAAACACTGGATCCTAGGATCGTTGGAATTAATCCATAGATTGGACAGAATAGCGGAATTCAATAGCACAGACATCGCGGCCGCCCGAATTGAAACACTATGAATGCTGCGCGCACTAGAGTGCTTTCGAGAATGAGAAGATTTTGTAGAACCACTTTTGAATTAGTGTAGTCTTTTGAAAATGTTCCACATTTTGACGTCTACATTATCTACACATTTAAATGTTAGTATATTTATGAATATTTGCTTTAAAATCTTTTGATTGTCCTTAAAATTTGATGTAAGTATATTTTATTCCACTGTGTTGACAGTTACATGCTTTATAAGAATAAAATAATCAAACAGCTTCATAAGCACTATGTAACACCATTTTCTATTTTCTAGATATATATATATATATATATATATATTATGCACTTTTGCCTGGTAGTAAAGTTAGTATCGTTCGACTAGGGAGGTACGCCACACATATATCTAGTAGTGTGGTAGCTCATTTATATATGAAGCGACAATTTTAGTTGCGATAGTAGTATCCCAACTTTGATTGACTTCAGATGGAACTTCCGATCTATATTGGTTACTGTTGCTTGCTTATACCTATTACAGATATGCCTAGGCGGCTGCGACCACTTGTTTGTATAGTATAATATTAAAAAATCTTTAACTAATTTACCGGTGACTTGAATTCTGAAGCTCAAATTATAGAAAAAATATAATTAAAATTATTTACCAGCACATTATTCACCAGCAATTTATTCATACTGGAAATTTCAGGTATTTCCCATTATAAAATTGGACTCGTAAACTAGTTGAGACGTGTATTGCGTAAAGACGGTCGGACAAAACAATATAAATATATCGCGAAATTGAACTTGTTAAGTGTTTGCTCCTCCTTACGGTAAATTGGTATACCCATTCATCTATTCATCAGCTCATTGACGTCCACAGCTTAACATAGTCCTCCCCTATATTATAGAAAAATATATTTTGCTTTCAAAGCTCAAAACAAGCTTTGTTCACACACATAACAACATAACTTACACATTACACCTGAAAACTGTTTAACTGTTAGCAACTAAAATACATGTTTCTTATAATATTAATAATATCATAAATGCGAAAGTTTGTGAGGATGTATGTGTGTTTGTTACTATTTCAATCTAAAACTATTGGTCGGATTTCGAGCAATTTAGCGCATAGACCTAGATTAACACATAGGATATCATTAACATACACATGGGATATATCATTATCGCTGTACAAGTTATAAGTATCGAAATTTAAAATATCACCCAGTAATGTCATGCCCCGTTTGCCCAAATTTCGCTGGTTAAGTATTTCAATACTTCGATAATATTGACTGTCCTAGATTTTGGTCGCGGGAATGAAATAATTAAGTGCAGATTACACAACGTTATTATGAGATCTCGTTTAATCGTCCATTTTGTTCCTCACTCAATATAACCTTCTATGTATATTGACTTCGAAAAAAGAAATTCGAAAAAATAAAAAAAATGTATTATAAACTTAACAAAAGCTTGTTGCGAGAATAAGTCAGGAATCCTAATCAATCTAATCTGAAAAAACTTGTGACAAGCTTTTATCTATAAATGTTATGAAAAGAAGTCCCCGGCCGCGTCTATCTGTCTGTCTGAAAGCGATAAACTCGAAAACTATTTTTATACGGTTCTCAACAATAGAAAGAGAATAGATAATAGAAAAATAGAAAGAGAGATAAGATAGATAGATAATAGAGATAATAGAAAGAGAATAGATTATATAATTTATTGTGCTTGTATGTAAATTAGCAGAAATACGGCGATAAATTTTAAAGAGGTTGCATAAAATTTCGCCAACTGGGAGCTTTCCATGCGAACGCCGCGTAAACTAGCAAAGATACAGTTGAGTAATGTACTAATGAATTCAAAATCTATAAAAATGACACAAATAAGTCCGCGATAGCGTATATCTATATCTTACGGTTGACTTACAACAACCACTTTTATATTATGTTCAAATTTTTAATTAAAAACATTACGTTATTTTCAAAGCTATTTTCTTTAGATCAGTATTAATGCTTATTCAAATGAATTATACATTAGTCAGGCATTTAATGCAGATTAAAGTTGCCCTTTATCCTATATTAATCTGATGAATAGTGTTTGAGATATCGTCGTTAGAAGTAATTAGCATCGAAACGTTTAAAGCTCGGCGAGCCAGCGTTCTTTCTTTGAGATGCCTACGGCGAGTCCGTCCCCTCTGCCCCGCATCACTCGACCGCCTGCTCATCTATACTTCTATACTAATATTATAAAGATGAAAACTTTGTATATTGTTGTATGTTTGTAGTTTTGGATTTTTGTATGTGTGTTATTAATAAACTCAAGAACTTCTGAATCGATTTTAAAAATTCTTTCACCATTAGAATTCAACATTATTCCAAAGTAACATTGGCTATAACTAGAAAAAATAAAGGATCCTTGCTTACTATACTGAAGTTTTACTTTAGTAATGTGAACAAAAGTTTAAAAAAAAATCTTAAAAAATCTTTTCGTCGCGTACGCTGCGAAATTAATATTGTAGTTATGTCACTACAATGCTTTTGGTATAGGATTGGACCATGTGAACGTGATTGTAATTGTGCCCTTACAATAATGGGACGTAAATAATCCAAGGGACAAACTTTCTCGATGGTTGCCATTGACCTAATAGGATAGTCCTAGTCTCATAGGATATGGCCTTTTATACGTCGTCCTTTCTCGTCGTCCATTACAGTGATTATTCATATATAAAGCTTACATAAAATGTAAGTAAAAACATGTAAAAAATAACTAATGTTGTACACTGTAATATAATACTTTGCTACTACTAAACTAATAATTACTAAAAGCAGAATAAAATAAATATTTAAGGGTGCTCCCATAAAATACATACAACAAACGTGATTTTCTTGGCGTTTTTTTAATAGTTATCTATAAAATTTTAAATTAGTAAAATTTGAGATGTGTGTACGATGGCACACAAACGAGCATTAGAGGCACTCGATCTCTTAAACTTCTTTCGAGACGCGGTGATTTTACTGGTTGGAGATTTTCGTCAAACGCTGCCAGTCATTTTAGATTAGCAGCCGCTGATGAAATATTTGCTTTCTTGAAGGCATAATATTTATGGAGATACGTAAAAACGATAAGTTAAAATCAATACTCATATCATAATAAATCATCTACATCCTTAATTTTCGCTGCCAAACCAAGCATGGACTTGCACTTGGCCGGAACCCTAAAATAAATATGGCGGTACGAAGTTCGCCGAGTCAGCTAGTATGATATGAAATTGTATAATGCATCAAAGTGATGGGTTTGACTTCTAAAATGTTTTTTTTTTCTTTTCCATGCATTGAAATAAAAGCTTGTTTTTAAAAATATTTGTTATATTAATTTATGGTTCTTGTCAATTCCTCTAGGCACGGAAATTGATTTAAAGTTTTATACTTTCTCTCTATTATCCTTCAAAATAATTTCGTACATTTGTATTGCGCGACCCGCGTGGCGGAGCGATCACCATACCGATCTGACACGCAGTGAGTTTCGGGTTCGATCCCAGGCCACACAGACATCTGAATGATGAGTTTAGGTTTCTGTTCTGGGTCTGGGTGTTCGTGTGTTCGTGTTTGTGTGTCCACACCCACGACACAAGAGAAAATCCTAGTGTGGGGTTATGAGTGTAGAAAGCGTGTATGTCGTACATTTCTATCGTCTTAGTTAAGTATTTATTTCAGAACTAAAATAAATTGTTTCGCTGTTTAGTTTTTACTATCTATACTTTCTACAGACAGTTCAGTTAAGTTTTATTTTATTGCCGCAAATGGCAATTAGATCACGCTTGTTTACCGCGGACGAGACATGGTAGACACTCCATTAAATAATGCCAATACAATACCTTCGGGAATAGAAATTGATGTATTGCTTTTTTATTATTGAGTTTGCTAAAATTTTTTTAAGAAGTGCTCTTAGTGCGAGCTTATTACGTTTCTTTAAATGATAATTGCTTACGTTTTAGCATAAACGTTTATGTTTTCGTTTTCGACCATAAGTTGCAATATACTTTGCAACGTATGGGAAAAAACGTAAAAAATAACTGTTTTGTATAAATATATCAAAGAAAGGGCAGTTTTTTTAACATAATTCGATCTGATTTTGGAAAATTTTTCAGCTCCAGGTAATTTTGCGTAATTAATTAAATACTTATTTCATAAAAACTGAGTGTGTTATTGCTGTGAATACTGAATTGTTTAAATAATGTTACAAATCATACCTTTAATTTAATTGTATTAATTAAATACCATGTAGAAATGGTCAATGTAGCTGACAGGTTTAAAGATGGAGCCAAAATGAAATTACATCCTATTTGTTATGTATGATAATATAATATGAATATTTACAAAAAACGTAAATAATACTGTTATATACACACAAGTATACACTTCACTATGTTAATAAATCAGCAAAATTCAAACAGCGGCCGTGCTCCGACTGTTTCGGTTCGGAACTTGTATATATGCGGGATGTTGAGAAAACTCCGATAGCGTGATTCAGAATACGGTGACGTCATCTTTTGACGAGTAGCGGAAGGTCGCCACAGTGATGTTTTAGTTGCTGAAGATTGCTGAAATTTTTAATGACGCTCATAGCGAATGTTTAGTAGCCGTCTGGTAACATACATTTTTTTAAACTTAATTATACAATGATAAATTACACTAATGGAACATTTGCAGTTGGAGCCACTAACCTCATAGTTAAATCTTTCAAATAGTCGCTTGTTTAATAATACGATTTTTTACACAACGTTATTTAAATGATCTGTTGAAACTTCCTCTCTGGGTGACGTGATATGATCTGGCATTTTATTGTAATAGGTAGTACAATTTATCTTTAATGATTAGGCCACCCTAGAAAATCTATATCTATATAATGCCAGTTTGGTTAGAAAGATGTAGTTCTTTACTATATCAAACTGAACTCAAGATTAATCATAACAATGTAAGCTATCAACTTGTTTTTCGCCAACTAATCTGAAGCTTGCTATAAAATATAACCGATAGTTTCCCTAATACTCATAAAATGCCTATAACATAGCAGTTACATCTAACAATTATAACTACGGTAAGCAGTAGGAAATAAAGGATTTATGCCGGTTGTATTTTGTTCTATTAATACGAATTGAATCACAGTTAATTTTCAAATTCTTGTTACATATTTATTGTTTCTCCGTGGTATAGTGTGAATTAAATGTCAGGTTGACTATAGCTTTATAGTACCCCGGTTACTTTATAGAACCTATGAAATATAATGACCTAATCTAATGCAAAGAGAAGTATACAATAAGGGATTAAATTTTTTCTTTTTACCTTGACTAGCCAAAGGTAAAAAAGTCTTCCGATAAGGAGGATGTTCCTATTTCTGAAATCATGCTGCCCCCTTGAAGGTTATGGACTACTTGTATTTGGATTTGTAAGGGACTGAAGCCATTAACAATAACGGTTAAACAATAAATAGTGACGGTACACCCTTTAATATACAATAAAAACACGCTTTCTACACTCATAGCCCCACAAGAGGATTTTCTCCTGTGTCGTGGGTGCCATGAACACATAAAGACGAATACACAAACACCCAGATCCAGAACAGAAACCTAAATCATCATTCAGATTTCCGTCTGGCCGGGGATCGAACCCGGGACCCACTGCGTGTCAGACCGGTATGGTGACCGCTCCGCCACGCGCGTCTTCAAATATCCATGTAGTAAGTTTTATTTTATTTTCAATCGTTTTAATACGAGTTACAAAATTGCCTTATAAGTAAGTGTGTAATGTACTTATTAGATTTAATTCTATGATTAAAAACGATTTCTAATTTATATATTAAGATGTACAGATCATTCAGCTGCCCTGCACATAGGGAGCGGTAATATATTAATAAATAATGTAGCGAAATGAGGAACGTTTACTAAACAAGATGGATCACACTTCATACAGTTCTTAGTATGCTTTCTATCATAAAGATCGTAGCGTTAGTTATAAAACAGCCAGGCGTTTAGCTTACTGTGCTCAAAAAAGTGGTTAGCTATCTTATGACTGAAAAGATTTAATCTAGTATTCCGTGCATAGGTCTCCAATGATAATAAGATTTTAGGTCATACTTTATCGGTTGTTTTCCCAAGTCTTTGAGAATGGTGTTTAATAGAACTTCCAGTCGTTGAGGCTTTTTTACGATGTTGTCATCAATTTTTTCGTTTGATTCGAACACCGAATCCCCAGAGAGTTCCATTATTATATACTAGATGAAAACCCGGCTTCACTCGGTTGAAATGTGACTATAGATAGGTAGATATTTTTGTAGTTATAATCAACTAAAAGGTATTACACCTTAGACTTAGAAACAGATACTCGTAAAAGCTGCCAGTTCGTCAGACGCTACCACTTCTAGTAGCTAGTTTACAGTTTAACATACTGGTCCCAGTGCTAGCGACACCCGAATTCAAATTCCGAGCATATTTATACGAACCTACACACATTCTCAGCAGCGTGGCAGCGTGATGCAGAAATGCGAGGTAAAATTTTGTAACGCCGTCTAGTATAAAATATCAAAACTATGTAAGGTAGATGTAAGAATAACGCCGCTAGATGGCATAATTATCCGATTATCACGTGAATCGGCTTTAAGGAATTCAAGATGGCATCCGAATGGCCAATATGGCGACTATTTGTACCATTCGAATTTAACAAAATACTCGACAATCCGAATTTTGCGGATATATTTGCGTATATATTTTGCGTTTGTCGATTCGAAATCAATATGTTTTATTATTTAGGTAAGGTTTCAATCAAGTCTATCGTACCCCTTGACGGAATTATTTATATGGATTAGTTGAAGTACCCATGCTTCGCTACGGGTCATAAAAAAGTCACCATCTTTAAAAAGTGCAAAATATCAAAATCAAAAGTAGCACGTAAGTTGAAGGTAAATATACTACATAATTGCAAAATTTTGTAAAATGCAAATCGGACCAGTTCTTGCGTGATTGAGTAACAAACACACACACCATCACCATTTTTATATATTAGTATAAATATAGATTACGGCTATTTTCGAAAAGAATTTTATTTAACCGTGATTAAAGCTGTACTTCTGTAAAAGTAGCTTATTCCCGGTAAATACATCTTATGTGTTAACCCAGGTCGAAAACTATGTGTGTGACCAATTTCATCCACATCCTATTAGACATTTTTGCGTGAAAGAGTAAAAACCATTCAGAGGTCCTTACAAACTTTTGCATTTGTAATATTAGAATGACAAAAAACATACAGGCTTTTGGCAACCCTACCCTGTTGGCAACCCTGCCCTGGGAGCATCCGAATATTAATATACAATGTAGCAAGAAGAAACACCGCACACGGTAAGTGAAAGAGACGGATCACATACGTTATTAATGCAGTTCTGTAAGTGACGGACTATGGAGTATTAATAATTCTAAATCTCTTTTATTTAGCCCATTCTTTTTACGACAATATAAGATATAAGATATTAAATTTACTTCATCTTTGCGTCCAGTGAGAGTGACAAACATCATCACAGTGAAGAAAATTTGCATATGCCAAGCAATTCTTGTAAGGATATTGAAAAAAAAACCTATTTTTTTCGTTAATAAAGATGAAAATGAATAAATTTCCATACCGTGTTGTTAAAAAAAAAAAAAAAAAAATGTGTTCCGTGTAAATAAAAAAAAAATCACGAATTCCAGTACGCGAGCTTGATTTTAAGGCAAACGACATACGATGAAAAAAGCAAATGCAAACAATGGTAAGATTGAAAACTATCTGTTACATATTCAACCGAAATAAAATCAAAATATACCTAATTTCTTATAAATAATAACAAAACAGCAAAAAGTTAAATTTATACAAGACGTATAAACAAGACGCATATAAGCATATACAGGACACAAAGGGTAAAACTGACAGCTTCTGCACTAAAAGGCGGATATTTAGATCTAAAGAAACCATTTCACTGACCTATCATTCCAAAGTAGAGAATATCAACGTGTCTACTGACTACTATCTACCGCAAAAGAATCGCGGTCTTAGTGTAAAAATACGCATAAAAAATGCAATATACGGAATCATGAACGGAAACATTTCCATAGCACCTAGTTTTGATGCGACCAATATGCGTCGCCATGCATATTATATGCATCATCGATGACACTCCAGCTTAATCCGACTCAATAACTATACGATAATACAAACAGATTACTGCTGCAGTTTGGCTCAGTGATGCCATATTGTTGAACATTACTCTGCATGAATATGCACACAGATATGTTGGAATATAATAATTTAGTATCCATATGATCTTAAACAAGGTAAATATATATTTTAGAAAGCTAGTAAATATACCATTCTAAAAAAATATATATTATAATACTTTTATTTGACTATTTTGACTATATTATGAACAAAAAAATCTTTATAAGCACTCGGGTTTTTTGTCTTAATATTTTTAACAATGTTACTTCATTTCTTTAATCACTTTAAGGTTAGCTCATTTCTCTTTTAATTTTAATTTTACTTTGACGAACATAAGCTTTCAGTTCTGATTGTTACCTAATCAGAGGCCTCATAGGATTATTCATTAACCCATAGGAGATCCATGTCCTGCTCAGCCCTCATAATAAAGGGCTTGGCGAAGGATACGGCGATCTTCCGTTAGTCAAACAAGGCTTGAAGGTCTACCTGGACTGAGGACTAATGCGAAAACGTAATCCCCATAAAATATATATAGGTGTAACGGAAATTCTCCATAAAATATGTATAGGTATACTTCTAATAAATCTGAGATAGAGTTGCTTAGAAAGAAGAATTCAAAAGCTTTAGGAAATATTGGTATTTCCTAACTGAATCCAGCCGACATTACTACAATGCTTCCATTATGAATACTATAAAAATCAATTCGTATGTCCTATAATCCGCTAGAACTTCGCTAGGTTATCTTAATAGATACTGTGGAGAATGATTATTGGTCATAACTAGATAATGCTGTAACCGGGTAATCCTGACTTTAGTATACTATTATAATGACTATTTAAAATGCATAAGTGATATAACAGAGTGAGATATGAGTATACATGTATATATATATATATATATGTATATATATACATATATATAATATTTATACAGTCACAGTCGCTGTATGTAATATGCGAATCCCGATAACAAACCCAAATACTATTAACGAACGAATTTCGTACACTACGTACGTAGGGGTTTACAAATTCAAATAATCTAGCCGGCGAATAATATCGGGAAACCTCTATATCGTTTATTATTTGATATGTTTTGGTTGGAGTTTAACGAAAACTCACTATCTGAGCATTGTAAAATGTATTAAAATTATCTAGCACCTGTTATTATCAAAACTATATGATTTACTTTTTTATTTATTTTTATAAAGCAGATAATAAATAGTTAAAAATTTCTTTTCTTTGTCAACTGTTTTTTTGTGGTTATTAATGAGTTATAGTATTATTACCAAGAAAAAAAATCTTATGATCACGACAAGTAAGCGAATCTCGTTATAAGATTTTGTCAAATGATTAACATTATTTTTTATATTTAGTTTTGAATTATGCCCTTTGCGTAAAGGTTTTTCGTAGATACTAAATATAAAGTATAACGTAATTATTTTTAGCTTTATTGAACAATATTTTGTAAACAAAATGTTTATTTTCATACAGTGCCATCTATTAATCAAGAAACAATGTGATTCACAGTCACCAAAACACACAACTAATTGCGGTAAGACAAACCTTTTTACTGGATACACATGTCCTTGACGGTAAAAGGTAATGGTGTAATTGATAGAAATAACCAAAAAAATTTTTACCTTCCTTGCGATCAAAATATATTTAAACCGACCCAAAACT
>MOOZ01000096.1:71022-84381 GCA_002930495.1 Cecropterus lyciades | reverse complement strand
GCGGAGGATAACGAGGGCCTAGACTTGATATTGTGCAGGTGGGTTCTGGAGAGAATTCCTATTTTATGTCAGACTAATGGCGGAGTGCGATCGGAGGCTTTCTCATGCTAATTAACCCGGGTTGCATGATTATCTGATATGGTTTGGTATAATCGTTTATTTCATCGAAGGTCGAATAATTTAACAAAATTTGACCTAAACATACATTCAAACATTGCAAATTAAATAAAAGCTTTTAAAATTCAACCAATATTTGAGTAATGAAAATCTGTTAAGTTACTATGTGTCAGCAATTTCAAATAGAATAAGGGTTGTATCAGCAGACCATAAAATATGCGTCTACTCCCAAGGACTAAGATGGTCCCTTTGTGGTCTTGAGTATCATAACATTTATAACATTGAAAACTCTATAGTTTAGCTATGAGTGTCAGGTAGTCATTTTTGTGTTTTCCATAATTTTCTTACTTATTCTGTAAAACCGCATTTGATTTCATTATCCCACTGAAAGGAAATATTGCACATAGTATATGTACTGCAGAAACCATGTAATTATTATTATTTAATGAGTTTTTTTCATCATAAATTAAATTATCCTTACATTGGAACTGAAACAATGTGTTTCGTTATTCCTGTTCTAAAATACGAACTTCTTCAAGATGAGTCTCGAAGAGCAAACTCGATCAACGTTTGTCAGTTAAATAAAAGTTGTAACGATAAACCAGTTTAAGTCGCGGTAAACTCATTAAAAGTAGGAAGCAATGTTGGAGTGAACAACAATTGTATGGCGTAAGACAATTGTAAGGTAAGCTGACATCGGGCTTTTAATTATAGTATGTTTTTGTTATTTATTTCTGTTAAAGAAGAGTGGAGTTTAGTTTATATTTTATGAAATGGGAGTGGCAAACGGGTATGTAATAATATAAACTTACGAGTATATATTACTTCCATCCATGGACGTCTAGTCAACCCTACATTGAATTGAAGTTTTATTTGAAGTCTTATTAGGTTTATCTCTTGTAAATGTATCTTTCTTATTACATTTACCGAATCAAAATACGAATACGCTTAACATTTCTGCTATAAAGCGTATACAGGTTTGTCGTGGTACCTCCAGATTTAGTTGATGTTATATGAACATTACCAATAATTTCTTTATATAGTACTTATTTACAATACCCATGTATAATAATAGTAGTAACGTTTGACAAGTTATAGTTGCAAAGTAACCTAATCTATATGTATAATATTATTAAAAAAAAACTTTTTTAAAGCCTTTTATATCTCGAGGGGGCAGCCTTCATAAGGTAACCGACGCCCTTGGAGCGACGTCGGATTATGTCGGTTTTTACCGCAATAAAACCCCCCGATGGCCGACCTTGGCGCTGCGAAAAGGACTCCGGGATCTCCAAAGGAACACAACCAGAGACCTCTGAGTGCGTTACCCCATCGGCTTTCACCCAGGTGTCAAGTGGCTGTGCACCCGCTCCCTCCGGTCTTCACGACGGTACATACCATCGTCCTTTCCGAGGTTGCTTGACTGGACGGTTCGAGCTCCCACTCTTTAGTCGGCTCTTACAACAGGCAGGGGATACCGCGGCTCTATTCTAATCCCGGAACTCACAGGAACTCGCAGAACTACAAGGACACTCTATTTTAAAACTTTGATACTACATACATTTCCTAATTAGAAATGTATGAAAACGTAACATAAAGTTATCTCAAACTTGATATTTACGTGCAATTTATTTTCCAACAACATTATTCATATACTCGCAATGTAAAGCTGAAAAAACGAAACAGCTGTAATTTTGGGTAGAGCAACACTCGGCGCTAAGTACCGGATAAATATTCAGATTTCGCTTCAGCTGTTATCTTCGATCCAAGTTGTGTGTTTTTAAGTGACTCGGAGTATTTTAAAAACAATCGATGGAACGGAATACAACACATATAAGTATATACTCATATTAATTAATGATTTATAAAAAATATTTTAATTTAGTAGTTTTTACGTAATAATATGCCGTTAATGTCATAAATAATGTCTTTAAAAACCAATAACATTTATCTCATCTATATATACCCTCCTACGAGTCGCAAGAACTGTTTTCCCGCTAGAACATGGTATGTCGGTAGTTCCTTCCGCGTCGTGCATACAAATTGAATAGTATATCTTATTGACTATAATCCTCAGATGATTTTTCATAGCTTAACCTACTCACGTAGATACATGTACCAATTATTTCTGAATTTCGATTTGGGGATACTAATTGCGATATCACGATCACTGAGTTACAGAAAAAAAACGTGTGATAAACCAAAACTGTACGATACAGTTATGACATACGTACTTGACAACTCAGAACGGTCACCATACCGGTTGACACGCAGGGTTTTACATTCTTTACCCGGCTAGAATAATCTGAATAATGAATTAAGATTTCTGATCTGGGACTGTGTGTTTGCGCCTTTGTAGTTGTCTGTACCCATAGCACTCACGAGATACGATAATTCTAGTGTATGGTTATGAGTTTAGAAAGTTAAATATTTATAAATGCTATTGAAATACAACAGCCTCCTTCTGACGCAGTCGGGTAAAATAAGAAAAGAAAGCATATTTTATACGACTGGAGTAAAGTTGAAAATGAAAAGTTCAAAGCAGCTTAATTTTTCAATAACGTCCCTACATGAGAGTTTCAGCTTGATCCGGAGATGACACATTTCCTCGAACACTAACGATTTAGTGATGTGAACAGAGTTGTAGGATTTGACGAAGTTTCTTTTAATGACAAGTGCCATCCGCAATTTGTGAATTATTCGTGTGTACATAAATAATAACTGCAATATTCTATAGCCTATGTATTTCTAATGCCATATAGGAGAAACAGTGTCCACATGATTTGGTCCTATCAATCTACGAGTAAATTAATAAATGAATTTACTGTGCGTTAGTCTTACCAAAGTTTTAAAATGGCTCGACTGATTGAATAGCCTTTTTTTATTTAATTCTATTCTGTACAATGGTGATGTAGGAAAACAAACACAAAATAAGGATAATGTTGAAAGAACACCAGAAAATCTAAAATTTTGCATGGGAATTGGAAATAGAATACATGAGACAGTAACTACGGCCACCAGATATTTTGTATGCAGGGTTTGTAGTTGTCAAATAATATCATCATGGCGCTAGAAATCAATTAACATTTAAAATGTTAACCAATGTTCTTTCATTATCATAGACAGGGCCTTCTGCTAAAGCTCTACAGCCTAATTGCTGCGATACAGATGTCGGAGCTAAAATTATTTTACTGAACAATGTAAATTTAATTATATTTATCTAATTAAATTTACAGTTCAGTTCATAAGTAACTAAATATATTCAATATATTAAATTAATAAACGGAAATGCACACCTAATACTTCAAAATTACTGACAATATAATGTACATGTGCTCATTCTCATGAAATAAACACACAAAACCATATTAAAATTTCTATTCAGTTCTCACTACAGTAAAACATTATTCGAAAAAACTTGATTTTAAATTATGTTACAGCTAAAATTTACATTAACTTCAAGCTTTTCAATTTAAATGCGATCTGTTGGTTTAGGCTTTACAGCTTAGCAGGTGCAAACTGCGCTATTTGCTCGACTGCGCTTCGCAGGTGTGGACGCGGCGTAATGGGGGGCAAACAGAAACGGCGAGGCTTTGAATGATTTATAGTTGCTGATTGGTCTCAATACCTATTGTAGTCCATACTAAATTTATACGGATATTTAAGATTGAAACATGTTTCAGTTTTTATGTTGATTATTCATAAAAAACATTTTAACATTCACGTACTTCTATCTTGTCAGAATGGGCTACGGCTATTGAAAATTAAAAATCTTCGCGTGTAAACTTATTTTTATATGTATGTATGATTCTTTCGTTTTTGTACTTTAGTACAAATTAAGAATGATGGAACATAGAGAAAGGATGAGCTTCCTCCCTGTATTTCCCTAACATTATGATCGTTTTCTTCAAAGTCGCCGAGGTATTGACAACTCCTCAGGTATTGCAAATATTCATAGGGAACGGTGACTACTTTCCATCAGGTAGCCTGTCTGCCTTATAGTTAGGTATAGCTAAAAAATACTTTAATTTCATACATTTATCACAAGAAATTCGAATAGATAGTCGTTCTAGCTGACACGACGACTGCATCAATCTGAGCATAATTTAACATTACGATTTAGTGTCGAAGACGCCGATGTGATCAATGAATTATGTTCGCTGATTGATCCCTCTAAATGCGAGACGAGATTAGTCTAGACAGTCTAGTTAATTATTAATGTCATGACATGTTTCGATGACATGACATTAATAATGAACTAGATTGTACAGAATTGTCTCATCGCAACTCTAAAGGGACTCTACACTTGTTTGTAGGGTTCTGTACCCAAAGGGTAAAAACGAAACCTTATTACTAAGATTCTGCTGTTCGTCTGTCTGTCACCAGGCTGCACCTCATGAATCGTGGCAGATAGACTGTTGAAATTTTCACAAATAATGTATTTCTGTTGCCGCTATAATAAAAAAATATTAAAAACAGGATAAAATAAACACCCCATCCCACACAAAAAACGTCACTTTTTACTGTTTTGAATCTCCGACACAAAAAGAGCGGTGTTATAAGTCTGACTGCTATGTCTGTGTGTCTGTCTGTCTGTGTTTGTCTGTATAAACGTAGCTTCTAAACGGGTGAACCGATTTGGATACGGTTTTTTTTTGTAAACAGTAGGTTTCCGGATGCTGGTTCTTAAACATTTTTTATCGAAATCGGTTTGGTCAATTATTAGATATAGATGGTGAAAGTGGTAATGAAATGAAACATTAAATATTTTTTTAATATTGACAAGTGGGGTATCAAATGAAAGGTCATAACAAAAAAACTTACACTTAGACATGTTTTATCAAAATCAGCTTAGCCATTTACTAGATATAAGTGAGGACGAAAAATTCATTGTTGTCAAATATCCTCAAGTGGGATATCAAATGAAAGAGGATGACGTCTATGTTACAAGTAAATGTGTTTGTAACAAAATCGGTTCAGCCAGTTACTAAATATGGTAGTTCAAAGTGGGGAGAAATAATCGAATATTAATACCCAAATAGAATCAAATGAAAGAATTGACGTGTACATAACAGCAACTGTCCAATCTATTGACTACGGACTAGATTCCTACCTACCTAGCTAAAATAAAATAGGGAGACTGAATAAACGTGACGTTCATAGGAATAACAATCTATATCTAGTAAATAAATAGATAGTCAATCCAATACAGGGTCTGACTAAGTTAAGCGATACCCTTCCGCCGCGGCGTTGTAGTACAATGTTAACGAGCGAATGTTGTATTTCTATAATTAAAATATAGGTGTAACTCGCTTGAATTTGATGGCTTATCTATAAATATTATTTTTGACTTTTTAATTGGTGCCCACTTATCTTTATAGCGTTGGGGTTTTTTTTAATTTTAAATTTAATTTTATTAGATTATAGTACGGAACTCTACGCGCGTGAGTCCGACTCACACTTGGCGGGTTTTTTTTAATACGATTTTTTTAATAGAATCGTTTTGTGTATGTATAAAAGTATTCTTTGTCCATTTAATAAACTGAAGTCATGCCCAAAATAATAAAACGATTGAATACATTCTAAGTAATAAAATGGCTACTACATGCAACCGAAAGCGTATTTTATTCATCCCAACGCCGCAAATGTGGTCACAGTCTAATGGGTGGTGGAGACAGGGCGACGCCAGTGCAATAAATGAATTATGTTTGCTGATTGATCTCTCTAGAGTCCAGTGACTAGTAGACATAGGCTCCTCATTTTATTATATTATATACGTATAAGTGTTTTCGCTGTTATAATATTTGTCTTTTATGATGTGTATGTTGCCGTCAACCTATTATTTTCCCACTGCTGGGCACGAGTTTTCTCTCAAATTGAGAGAGTTTCAGGCCTTAGTTTACCGCGCTGGCCAACTGCGAATTAGTAGACTTCACACACCTTTGAGAACTTTTTAAAAACCTCTCATTTGTGTAGGTTTCCTCACGATGTTTTCCATCACCGTAAAGCAGTGATAATTAACTTCTAATAAAAAATCAGTGGTGCGTACCTGGGATTCGAGCCTCGGACCAACGATTGAGAGGTCGAGTTTCAACCATTTGGCTATCACTGCTCCGTATATACATATATGGAGCTCCATATATACATAGCTGTGTTAAACAGCGTTTTGATTTGAGGGAGTGGTAGGTACAACAGTGGTAGCAGTGGTAAGTACGTGCAAATGCGTTCTTAGGGAGAAGTGAGGGAGGTAAATCTATTTAAACTTGTTTTGACGACCAACTTGCGGAGCGGTTACAACACCGACCCGATATGCAATGGGTTCCGGATTGATTTTAGTTTCCTGTTCTCGGTTACATGTTAGTGTATTTGTCTTACTGACACAAGTACAAATCTTGTCCGGGGCTAAGATATTAGAAATTTAAGTTATGTGTTAATTACACATGTCATTAAGCAGAAGTAGGTAAACCTTTTGCCAACATTCATTTCAACCTAGCGGTAAACTCGACTCAAAGTGAGCAATATTAAATTGTAACGTGAAATTATGAAACTAATATAACAAAAATGACAATCATCCCGTAAGTAAACGCGTGAGCGTTCGACAAAGCTATGACAAAATTTTCAGAGCCGGTCCAAAGCGTCATTCGCGAATTATTAAAATTGTTCCGGCATTTTGTCGAACGCCATATTGGCAAACTTTGTGCGGGCCGGAAGTTTTGCGTCAAATTATATGTTTGGACGCTGACAATATTTTTTATAACAGAATTATTTTTATTCGTTGAACAACCTGCCGCCATTACGCATCAGTTATCAATCCCAAAAAAGAGTAGAGTCCTACCTGAGATTGTCGAGATGCTTTATTCCCTTAAGTACGTTGAAAGGTATCATATTATTTATAGCTTAAAAGTAGCAAACAAGCATGCAATCTACCTGATGGTAAGTGACCACTGCTGCCGATGACATCTAAAATCCAATCCAGATAGGATTTTAGTTCTACCTGAGCTCAACAAGTATATTGCTGCCCTTGACTTCGTTGCAACGCCTCGTTTAAGTGTATCTTTCTTACTACACCTTTCAAACCAGAATACATTAGTGCTTAATTCAATTGTTATAAGGTAAAATAAGGTATGGTATTGTTGCCTTCGGAATCAAACCAATCAATGCCTTACCAGTAAACATTAAATTTTGAATTAGAACACAGTTCAATTCACAGTTGTTATAAGGTAGAAATAGGTGCAGCGTTAGTATGAACCACCATTATCAAATAAAATGTTCTAGCACTTTTGTTTTTGTTATTCTACACATATCAAGACACAAATAAGCTAGCACACCATGTGATGTAACAATAAAAATAATAAAAAATTATCGGTTTTAAGGAATTCAAAATGGCATCCGAGTGGCCAATATAGCGACTATTTTATTCAAGGTGGTAGAACTCTTTTTAGTTCGACTCCGGAAGCACCACCCCCACACCTGTTTCTGCCTCATAACAGCAGTGTTATGCGCTGCTGTGTTCTGGTGTGAAGGGTGTGGTAAGGGAGACATACTTTTCCGAGGCATTCCATCTTAATCCTCAGTGGTAGCAACACATCTGTGGCTTACCTTAGGTGAGACTTTGATCTTACCTAGGGTTGATTACAGATGTCCATGGGCGGCAATAGCCACTTACCATCAAGTGAGCATGGTCGTTTGCTATTTCCATACTGCAAAAAAAAGATCGCATCAAAGCAGCTTACTATACATGGAAATAAAGCAATCTATATGTAAAGTTCTTGTATTAAAGTTGAAAATCGTGCAAGGGGCGCAAACGAGCGGAATCTCGCGAGGAAACTAGTAAGTAATAGTCGGTTGGTTACTTTCCGCATGCCAAAATGCATTTTATGCACTAAACCATCACTATAAATTGTATTTTGAAGGACAAACTTTATATATCACGTTTGAGAGAAAAGGGGATAACTTTGGCCGAAATAAAAGTAGCGTTAGCTAAAAAAAATTTTTTTTTGTTCTCGAAGGGGAAACCTTATACCCCCAGGTGGCACTCCTCAGTGCTTTGTGGAGGGCTCCGGGATCTCCAACGGAATGTAACCGGAGTCCTTCAAGTGCAATGGCCTTTTCTGGCTCTTTTCCGGTGAGCATTAGCGTTCACCGTATCTTCTGGTGTTTAGGATGGCATGCGACCACACATGCCACCGTCCTTCAAGGGGTCTCTTGGCTGCACGGTTCGAGCATCCACTTTTGCTGCCGTAGCCCCGGAAGTCCCCTTTTAGTCGCCTCCTACGACAGGCATGGGAGACCGTAGGCCTATTCTGGTTCCGGTACTACAGGGACAACGCTTACACAACTATAGCCAGGTAAAAATCAAACCAATGTTTAAATATATAACTGGCCAGGAATCGAACAATGATTATCGTGTTGTATCTAAATGCGTCAAGTTGTCTGGCTTACAACATAAGTGACAAATAAATTTTATTTGGAATTGATTATTAATTAATGTTTACCAGAACTCTCAAACGTGTAGATATCCTCACGATATTTGACGATAATCATAGAATTTTGGTACTCATATATTTTACTTTGAAAAATAAAGATCTCGGATTCGTCATTCACTCATTACTCGATTGAGAACGTTTCTTACCATTGAGCAATAGCTCAATGGTAAGAAACGACATTTTAGAACTACCTCTTGTGATAAAAAATAATAATTTTTATCAAAAGAGGTAGTTCTAAAATGTCCACAACAAAACATCAGTTAAATTGCAGACGGAATACAATGATAAAGCTTTCCGTCCAATAGCAATAACATATATTCACTTGTGACACTGACCTATAGGTCCACAATTACATAAACCAAAAAACTCAGCGATATAACCCTGATATCCTGCAGATCTTATTTTCATGACCCCATTTGGCAACCCTACGTACGGAGATCGTAAAAGTCCCAATGAATCTGCTCTACAAATAGGGTTCTTTTAACATGTGCGTGAATGAATGTATGTATGTAGTGCGTATGAATATTTCAAAGTAGTATTTAGAATGCTCGGATGAAAAATAAAATGAAAAGGTCAAAACAGAACTAATCATCATCTTAAACTGATAACTTTTTTATTGCAGGGCACGGGTCTCATAATGACAAGTTCATAGTAAACCACGGTTTTTCACATGCACATAGTCTGTCTTATTGTCTGTGTGTTTGAAATACCATCAAAACAAAACTGCTGAATTGAATTTAAGGAATATCAAATATATTTATATTCTGTAACTTAAGTTAACATTTAATTAATTTAACAGTATTTTTTGTTCAATTCTATTTTTTTTAAAGTGGGTCATCTTCATGTATACACAGCTGCCCGGGGTTATGCTGTTATGTCGGAGTTATGTCGAAGTCTTACCGGCTAAACCCCGACTGTGTTTTCTTCTTGCACCGCACGGCGGAAACACGGACACGCTTTCAAGGCTCCCATCCCCAGGGCGACGGACCAACCCCAAGACCGTCAGTCAGGGGCCGTGGGCATGGGTTAGCCGACACCTGTAACGCTTTCCACACCTTACAGGCATCGACCTCCCACACCCAGCGGCGGATACGCTCCTTGGTTCCGCCGCAAACGACCAAACGGCCGCAGAGGACAGGGAGGACGGTAACGACACAACACATCTCCTCTTCCTCTGCGGCGCCACCGCCAACGCATCCGACGGTGCGCCTCTGTTCGGTCGCGGGAGACAGGGCGCACGGCAACGACAACCGGGACACCTCTCCTCCCGCGACCCCTCCTGGCTGCAGAGGCCAGAAAACTCCGTCCCCCGCAGCCCCCTCGGATGCATCCAGAGCGGGCCCACGGCTAAGCTCACTCGGAGCGTCCCCTCCTGGGATCCCTCTTGGCTGGTGGCAGCGTGGTGGTCCAAGCCATGGTTACTAAGCCCCTTCACCACGATGAGGTGGAAATCCCCTCGAGGGGGAGATCAAATCGGTCTGTTTTATCAAATGTACTGTAATGTATTACGTTTTAAAGTCAAAAGTAAAAGTTCTTCTACATTGCAGGCCGTGGTGCCAACTAGAGTAGGTATATCAAAAGTTGTTGAAGATATGAAAATTGTGTTTAATGTATTGCAGTTGTAGTGTTACTTTTTAAATGCGTGTCTACTTAGATATCTAGATAAGAACAAATACAAATGTAGATAAAATCATATAGATTTTATTTTTATTTTTTTCATTTAGATTTATTATAATAAAATCATGATAATAACGTGATAGAAATATATGCGAAGAAGTATATTTAAGCCTCAAACATAGAAAATACGTAAGTGTCAAATGAGTAACTATTTATCAACAAATATCACTATTTTGACGCATAAACATAGATGCAATAAGCACAAACTGCATTCACTCAACTACATTCGAAACTCAGCTGAGCTTCAGTCACCAAGATGAGCGAATTATACGAGACTCAACTGAGTTTAGTACTTAGTTTGTACATATAATACGGGTACGCTAGAGGTCCATGCCGTGATCGTGATAGAGATCCATACTATTACAACGCTTATAACATCGATCACACCGGCTTATAGGGATATTTTCTATTAGAGTAGGTCATAGTTTAAAACACCTGGAAAGTGAAGCACACTTTAGAGAAGATTGTGAACATTCCCGATTTCTTCCCCATTTCAACAAATGAAAATTATGACATCCACGTAAATAATTAATTGTGGTAAGTGTTCACCCGCTATGGACCAACGCCGCTCATGGACAACTTATAAAACAGGGGTTCTATTTGAAGTCTCCAGTTGCGGTGCTTCTCTTGAAGACGAAGATAGCCACCTCATACATGAGTTTGATATCATACCTATATTCATATTGACAAATTAAAAATCAATGCTACTAAATCGAGAGAACCGTGCTTATTAAAACAATGTTTGTGTTAAAATAAACGACAATTTCATGGAAAACTATTAAACTTAATGGAGTAACGTAAATATGAACAAGTTGAAAACTGTACTTACTGTTTTATGCAACTTAACAATTCATTGCTACAATTTCTTGCTACTGCAACTTTACTTTACTAAGCCTCGCATTGTATTTCAGAAAACACAACGGTAAATGTGACCTTTTATGTACATTAAGTAATAGACCCCAACGTGAAAACTAAAAATTTCTATCATAAGATAGCCTATTTTTTGTATTTACTTGTTATAGAAACGAAACACTGGAATCTTTGTTACATGCATCTGGGAAAGCAATCGAACATTTAGTGTAGAAACAGACGAATTTGTGGCAACATGAACACATTCACATACTTAGCGCTAGAAGCCGAAGTCTGCGGTAAACAAGATTCGTACTACGAGAACATTTTGTTTGTTATTTTTCTTAAATTATTCAGAAAGGATGTGATGTGTGTTTACCAAAACTCTAAAATAGCTTAAACTTAATCTTTAGTCTATATATGTTTTATAACTATGTAAGTCAATAAAAAAGCTTTTTTGTACGTGCGCACGTAAAACTTATCTGGCGTCACTAATAAGGATTCCAAAAGACAATCAATTTTTTTTGCCGACTTAATTATAACCAATGTATCATATAACATATTCAACATAAACACTTCAAATATTTATGAAGTAAATGAATAAACCTTTAAATTTAGCTAATAAATACCTCGCAATAAAAAAGACAGCAGATTCTGTTAATTTGTTGTCGATAACGTTTCATTTCAGTTTCGCTAACGATGCAGTCAAATGAAGTTAATTTTAACGGGCCTCCGATAAATTGTTCATATCAAGAACAATAATCACTGATTTTAATTTCAATGCAATTCAATGCTAACAGGTTAATAAGGGGAAATGACATCGTTTGCGTTTATTTGTTTGGTGTTTTTCATCAACTTAAAGAAGTATCCGCTTTGTTATGATTATGTGCTATTGGTTTTCAGAATATATATTAACATAGATATATGTTTCCATTTATGCGGTAAAAGGAACTGGTTCGACCGGGGAGGCACTGACGCCACATCTATTTTACAAACCGTCTACAAAAAACAAGAGGTTCTCGATTATTGCGTGTATCTTTTGATGGTGCAATGGTTATTGCAAAATGTGAAGTTACCAGCTCGCCTTAATTTGAGGCGACTTATCAAATTTAAGTCTTCAGAAGAAGCAACGCATCTGTGAGTTACAGACAGACACCTTGTTCTTTTTTTATAGTATGGAAGTAGCAAACAAGCCTGCAGCCCACCTGATGGTAAGTGGCTGTTGCCGCCCACGGACATCAAAGTCTCACCTAAGGTTAGCCACAGATGCGTTGCTACCCCTGAGGACTAAGATGGAATGCCTTGGAAAAGTATGTCTCCCTTACCAAACCCTTCCGACCAGAACACAACGGCACATAACACTGTTGTAATGAGGCAGAAACAGGTGTGGCGGTGGTGCTTCCGAAGTCGAACCACAAAGAGTTCTACCACCTTGCCACAAAGAGTTCTACTACCTTGTTCTATATGAAATTACTTACAAATGTCCATGGGAAGTAAAATCCAACCAGATGGGCGGCATCCTCCTTTGCAACTTCAATCTTATAAAAATTCAAACAAAAATCTTTGACACTACCTGCAAAGATTTCACATTTAATAAAACTAAACCCTCATACACGTTTGTATTTATTCCAGAAAACAATTGAACGTTAACATTATATTCCTCGTTTTATCCTTGAGAAACGAATGGGAATTTATCGCGTCAAACAATATGAATCACGCAGATAAATTCACAAAGCGCTTGTACAGTCGAGACACAACGTGATAAATCTCCGGCACCGCTTAGATCTGACTCAAGTCAGACAAAGAAGTGCACGCTAACAAGACAGTATTGTTTCAGTTACTATAAGTGTTCTTCCTTATAATATTATTTAGGCATGGTGGGCACTGCCGCCCATTGACATCTGTAATCAAGCCCAGATAAGATCATAGTCATACCTGAGGTTAATGCGTTGCTACCCCTGAAGATTAAATTAGAAAGCCTCGAATAAGTAAATCTCCCTTACTACACTCTTCAGACCAGAACACAGCAATGCATAACACTGCTGTTATTAGACAGAAATACGTGTGGTGCTTCTAAAGATTAAGCACAAAGAGTTTAATCATCATTAAATATAAAGTATTTTGACGACCCGCGTGGTGGAGCGGTCACCTTACTGGTCTGACACGCAGTGGGTCCCGGGTTCGATCCCCGGTCAGACAGACATCTGAATGATAAGTTGAGATTTCTGTTCTG
>MOOZ01000093.1:1399313-1411175 GCA_002930495.1 Cecropterus lyciades | reverse complement strand
TGGGTAGAGAAAACTGGGATATGTTAATAAGTTTTTTTAAGAGAAAGGGTTGGGTTAGATTTATATGTAATCTCTTGATTTTTAGCTACGTTTTGTGTACTGGTAAATGAACAGCTAAAAAACCTATACCAACAAATCTGCATAATATTTTTAAAGCAGTAAAAAGTGTACTCAACCACGTTTACGAGTAGGTATACCTGAATCAGATCGAACTTGGAAAATTGTGTAACAAACCACCTTACACCCAGGTCGTTAATACTAAGCCTAAAGTCTATCTGAAATGATTGGTGTTAGTTATCTTATGATCCCCTTCAAACCGAAATACTATAACGATAAAACTGGTTTATGCAAAATGAAGTTATGTCATTTGTTTTGTGATTGAATGAACGCTATTTAAAGAATACTAGATGAATGATGTACAAAGAAATAAATTATGGTATCGTACTTTTAACAATCATATAATCTATTTGTATAAGAATGAATTATAACCGTTTGCAATTCCTTTTATAGTATGGAAGTAGCAAACGAGCATGCAGCACATCTGATGGTAAGTGGCCACTGCCGCCCATGGACGCCCGTAATCAACCCTAGGTAAGATTAAAGTCTCACCTAAGGTTAGCCACAGATGCGTTGCTACCCCTGAGGAATAAGATGGAATGCCTCGGTAAAGTGTGTCTCCTTTACCACACACTTCAGACCAGAACACAACAGCGCATAACACTGCTGTTATTAGACAGAAGCATAAAGAATAAGCTCAACTGCTTAAAAACGATTGATTGCCTTCAGTTTTGGTTCATTATTTTTAAGAAATCGGTTTTAGATGTGAAACATCATCTATAATGGCGGGTGATTAAAAAAAAATACCTTACCTCCTGACGCAGTCGGGTAAAAATAATTGTGTGTTTATTTATTCTAGTGTCGTACTAATAAGCGTTGAGCTTACAAAATGGTATTACCTTCCTTGTAATCTATTTTTATAAGTATGGATTACTAGCGTTCGCAATTACAAGCACGTATTACTATTCATTCTTGTACATTGAATTAACTCAATGTATTATAATGTCACTCATTCCAAACGGCAGATCAAAGCGAATACAAGCAAACCTCTGTCAAATTGCATTCAATTGAACAATTGTCAGATTAGATTTAAATTACCTGTCATTATCATTGGAAAACAATACCGGACGCTGCCTTAACAGAGCACTGCCCTTAAGCAAGCGTAACCCGAGGGCCATAAAACTTGCTTTAAGCGCTGCTTGCGCTGGAAGAGACAACGTTGAGCATTTAAAAAATGTGCGTACAATTCACGCACGGTAAGTGAAACTTTATAAGAACAAACACTAAAATATTCCTGAGCATAAGGAATCTTCTGAGAATCTGAAGAAGTTTTTTTAAATAAATCTGATCTTAGAAGCCACGAAATTTATTTGAAAATTATAGCGAAACATGCTGTAATGTGGTCAAAATTAAAATGAAGTTTAATGCAAATATTTTGTGAATACGGTAGACGTGAAATTCGCTATATACTATTGTGTAATTTGTTGAAATACGTTCAAAAATTTTAAAGTCGTTTGAATCATTTCAAATAAAATCAATATTGCAAATGACTTTATATATGCGTTGCTGTGTTCTAGTGAAGGATGTAGTAATACTTATTGGAGGCGTTCCAACTTAGTCCTCGGGAATAGCAACACATCTGTTGTTAACCTCAGGTAAGGCTTTATCAGGTGGTAGTAGTGTAGCTCGACTGGGGAGGTTTCACCGGCACACCTATTTCTAGCGTAAAGCATTTCTTGCGTTTCGGTAGAAATGTGTGGTTGTCGTCTCATTGTATGAGGCAACCATCCCAGTCCTCGGGAGTAGATACGTATCTTTGAACGACTTCAAATAGAACCCCTGTTCATGATAAAGTTTTACATTTATGTCCATAGGCGGCAATGGTTGCATGGAGGACTGCATGCTCGTTTGCTACTTCAATGTGATGAAAAAAAAACTGATCTTATCTGGGATTTATTACAGATGTCTATGGGCGGTAGTAGCCACTTACCATCAAGTTGACTGCGTGTTCGCTTACTACTTCAATCTAATAAATATATATATATATATATATCCAAATGTTTCGTGGCCTTTAAGTAAGGCTCTCACATTCCGTATACTGCACCGAACAATTTATTAACCTATGACCGATAGCCAGTACCCGCCCATAAATATAAAGACCTCGCGACCTCCTGGATATAAAGTGCTAACTTGTTGTGCCTACGACGTTTTGTGAGTTCCACTCATCGGGAAATTATCATGTTATTTATTTATCTTCTAAATTTGCAACGTTGAATTATTTCAAGTACATTTATCAGCATATAAATAAACGTGTTTCAAGTGAATTGAAACTGAAATAAAACGACTTCGTATTTTGAATGTTAACCGCAGATGAGAGATATTATATTCATAGACAAAAGAACATCAATATTTATATAGATACAAAAATGAGCACAGATTATACAATCTATGACAGGCATAGATATTATTTTGATACAATCTTCAGACCAACAGAAACTCGATGAAACAAAAATGCGACACTATAAAGAAACAAACACATAAATGTATATAGGATTAAGACGGCGAGGAATGAGGTAGAATACATTATAATATATTATCTGTATCCTCTTTAAAAATATACATAAAAAAGTTTGTTGTAATTTATTTTATTATTATTATTAAATTTTACTACTACCGTGATTGAATTGCGCACATCCACTATTTTTTATACAAAAGTAGCAAACGATCGAGAAGTACTCCTGATGGTAAATACCAGGCAGAATTAGAGTCCATTCAGTCGCCTAAAGTTCTGTTGCTACCCTGAGGACTAAGTCCAAACCCCTTAAAGATACGCTTATTCGATAGTTTCTTTCAGTCTTTACACCAGAACACAACAGCACAACATTTTTTTATGTAACATTAAAATATCAAATGGCAAGTGGTCTCTGCCGTCCATGGGCAACTGGAAACAAGTTCAAATAGAACCGATGTTCTATCTGAAGTTATTCACATATGCGATGTTACTCCCGTAGACTTAGAACATAGCCATAGATAAAAGCCGTCAATCGCATCTTTCCATTGAAACGCAAGAACTGCTGCATGGTAGAAATAGATGTTGCTGTGATATCTTCCCGGTTGAACCATATATGTTCTACTACCTTAGGATCTACTACTTTTATAAGACGCAAATAGATGTGGTGGTATTGACTTTGGAGTCGAACTATAGTAGGTAAAACCACGTACAAGAATATCCCTCAAAATTCGACTGAAGAATCAGCCACGTCTATCTCCCCACTTCTACATATCAGTAGTATGTCAAGTGTCCTCAGTTGAGAACTATTTTTGACAGTTGAGAACTCTCAGGATTGTAAGTTTCTTCACAATGTGTTCCTGTTGTGGGATTCGAACCTCGGACTATTGATTGAGATGCTAAGTTTCAATCATTAAACTATCACTGCTTGATTTCTTATTGCTTATCTTAGTGTCAAACTACACTTTATTAACCGACTTACCAGAGGAAAGATTTTATTTATTCGTCATGTTTATTTCTTTGCGTTTGTAAATCGTGTTTATTTCTTTGCGTTTGTAAATCGCAGAGAGTCCACACGACTCATAGAGAAATTTATGGTTACTTCGACCGCTAGAAGTGAGAACATTAATTGCTGTAAATTACCAAGCTCTTGCAAATACATTTAGAAATTGTTGACCACTCACACGATACAAGTGCTCATAAATACGGGACCCAATGACCCCGTAGGTAACGTGGTAATTCGTGTATTACAATTTTCCAAGATAAACCATGTACTGGTGATTGCTTGTTCTGGTATATTAAGTTATTAAGTAAATAAGTAATTTATGGATCTGATTGTTATTATTATATGATATTATTAAATTTTATTTTTTCTCAATAAGAAATATTTTATTTTCTCAAAAGCTTTTAGTTTGAACAAGATATAGATTTATACAGACACGACTGGATTTTATACGAAAACAAAAACAAAAATTAAAGATATAACCTATTGTAATAAGTTTGATATTGAAAATTAGATTGGAAAAATAATTCTTAGTAGACAGTAAAAATTTCTAAATTCAGAGAAACATTAAAATTGCCTAATCTAAATGAAAACACAAACACTCAGACCCAGAAAAGGAATCTAAGAGAAAAAAATCCTAATTTTTGAGTTAGATCTCTTTAGATCTACATGTGCAATATAGTGGAAACTATTAAACAAGGCAAATCCTCAACAACTTCCACTCCGTTCGAAGAATCTTATCGCAATTACATTTATCATCGCCGTTTCAGACTATAATCGTGCTTACAAACAAAAAAAAAAATAAACAAACGCTTTCTACACTCATAGCCCCACAGTAGGATTTTCTCCTGTAACGTGGTTACCATGGACACACAAAGATGAATACACAATCACCCAGACCCAGAACAGAAATCTAAACTCATCATTCAGATGTCTGTCTGGCCGGGTATCGAACCCGGGACCCACCGCGGGTCAGACCGGTATGGTAACCGCTCCACCACATGGGTCGTTATAACAAGTTAGAATGAATCCTAAGAGTTTTTTATGTAATAAAAGCAGCTAATAAGAATGGAGAATCTAATCGCATAAACCTTATGTAGGTGATCTCCGCTGAGTGTCATTACTTTTCAGGTTTAGTAGGAGAAGCAATAGAGATCAAAAACATCCGAAGAACTTTAACAGAGAACATTATTTAAAATTAGCAAACGTAAACGTGGAATCCAGTGGTTAGTTTATGTAAATCACAAATAATACAAAGTTCGGTGCGTAAGGATAAAGTTAGTGTTGTGTGTCGTGACATGGAACCTAAAAAAGAAAAACAAACTAGACGTAGGGTAGATAGGTTAATTTACCACTAGTGCTCGTCAACGTAACGTAAGGCAAGATACTGGAGCTAGCTATTATTGCCCATGTAATAAACGAGATGGTTAAAAAATATATATATATATACAAAGTAATACAAGGAAAAAAAAAGATAAACCCACTGAGTTTCCTGCCGGATCTTCTCAGTTGGAGTCGTGTTCCGATCCGGTGGTAGAGTAAGAAAAAATATTGTAATTGACAATTTGTAAGTGCAATGTGTAGGGGCCTATGCAAAATAAAGATATTTCATTTCATTTCATTTCATTTCAACGGTTTTTCTTCGCAACCGGTTCTCTCACCGCAATTTTGCGTGACCACGATCCATGTAGCTGGATCGAAATATCGTCAAAAAGAAATTCAAAAATCGCATATCGTAAGTACCCGTAACATATTATTGATACGTATTAATTCTAAGTATCCTAGTCTAAAATCATAAACAGTTAATAAGAATTTTAACAAGAGTGAAGTAAAAAAAATCTGATATACCTGTTAAATCACTTATGATCAATAAGGACTTAAATCTGTCAAGCACACATAAATACAATTGCTACTTTGAAAACAAACGGATTGCTTGATTAGAAATATCAAAACGCAACTGAGATAAGGCCCTAAGTCAGCATAAGCGGTTATTGTTATATTTCCGAATGCAGTCGGTATTTAGGTTAAGACCGGATATTACTTATTACATTCCTAGCATTCATTCGTTTACTTATTTAATTTCGACACGGCATTAAGTTAAATAGTAGTAGTATTCAATGAGGCAACAGTGCATTAAAATGCCGTTATTGCATAAAGCTTTAAGAATTGTTTAGCAGTCATTTGAGACTATACAGTGCGACGTTTCAAGAATAAAACTGTACTTCTTGTCGCGCATGTTTATGCCCGTACGCGGTTCCGAGCTGCACGCGTGTCTTTTGCATTATTTCGTTTCATTCGCATACACATAATATGCATAATGATTGTAAAGTGGCAGCAGCCAGTTATTGCGTGTGTGTGGGGTGTGCATGCGGGCATGAACATGCGTGATAGGAAAATACACTAAAAATGGAAGACTTAGTAAAATGACCGCTCTTATTTGAGCGTAGTCACATATGGTCTTTCCCTTTTTACAATATTAAATTAGCAAAGTAACTGTATGTCTATCTGATGTTTTTTTTTTATAATATTGTAGTCGAAACGAACGTGCAGTCCATCTGATGGTAAGTGGCCACCGCAGCCTATGGACATCTGTAAATAACTCCAGATGAGATCAATCTTACCTGAGGTTGGCCAGAGATGCTCTTGAGGACTAAGTTTGAACACAGTTAAACTTTAGGCAGAAATAGGTCTGACGTTGGTGCCTCCGGAGTTGAACCACAAAGCGTTCTACTATATACTATAAGCGTTCTACTATTCTAGATAAATGGAAACTGCCACCTGACTGACACCTGTTATCAACCTTAGATGGGATTCCTACGGAAGTCCTACGTGCAGTCGACCACAGGTGCGTGCTTATACTGGGAACTAAGTTGCAATACCCAACAAAATATCTAACCCAAAGAATTATTCATAAAGCATTTAGTTTTATAAATAGTCACATGTTTCAATGTTTTGTCAAATGCTAGTTGCAATGGCGTAGATTGCCACACCAAACAGCACAGCGCTTAATCAAACTCTTGCAAATATATTTAGAAATCGGTGACCACTCACACGATTCTAATGCTCATAAATACGGGACCCAATGACCCCGTGGGTAACGTGGTAATTCGAATATTGTAATTGTCCTAGACAAACCCATTTACTGGGTTTGCGCTTTGGCCTAAGTGTGAGGTAAACACTGATGTTATAAGGCGCGGCTGTAGTGCCTGCTCAGTTGTACTATGTACGGTTATATCTTCAAATTTCCTAAGTACTAATATTGCGATTAGAATGATATTTTTAAAACAAAAATGATTTAAATATTTCGATGCGTAGCAAATAATTCTTCTAAGTTCGTGTTTCTACACTTTCTAAGGAACAACGTATTGTGATAAGTACTTGTAACGTGTTGAGTTATAGTAAGTAATATGTTTTTACCTCAGACATTTTTTTATTAACTTAGGTCTTTAAATAAGGTTAGACATACTTATCCGAGGCACACTAACATAGTCCTCATATCTGTAGTCGTATTTTAGTAGGACTCTAATGTAATCAAACTTAGGTAGGTTTGATTACAGATGTTCATGTTAAAACTTAAATTTTGTACAGGAATTAACTTTTAAGGTATAATTTTAATGTTGTACGTGTAGTTCCGGGACCAGAATATGGCTTCAAGGGTTGCGGGCGGCAATAGTGGGAGCTCTAAATGCCCGGCCAACCACCCAGGGGAGGACGGCGATATGAGTGGTTGCATACCGTCGTAAAACCATTGCATTCCCTTGGAGATCCCGAAGTTCTCTTCACAGCGTCGAAGTCGGCCATCTGAGTATTAGTGGGTAAGAGTCCTGCATAACTCGGCGTCGCTCCCACGACGACGGGTACCGTTTGAAGGTTTCTCCCTAGAAAAATAAAAGATATATTATTAATGCTATAAATAAATTCAACGCAACTATAATATCTCTGCGAAATAATAACGTATAAGGTAAGTTTTATTAAAAAAACAATAATTTCTTATAATTGACGTCAAAAAAATTATAAATTGTAATTGTTTAAAATATGTAAGATAATTAATACTGACGTTTATTCTAAAAATGGGTAGCTTATTGCATTTATCGTTTTCCACTGGCCATATAAAAGTCACGGTATATTAATAATGTGGATCTAGACGTTTTCAAGTTTTTAAGCGGCGGCCATTGATGATAAGCGAAGTGGAAAAAATTATAGAATGTGAATGAGCTAATTAAATTAAAATAAAAAATACGGTAACAATCCGGCACGGTACGTGTTGGATCTGTGGACTAAGGGTTCCGTTATATATTACATTTTAATATTTTATTTTTCTATAAACATATGTTACTTGGTTTTTAAGAAAGCATAATGCAAAGTTACCTATTTCGGTCACATAATGTTACAAATCATTAAGTTCAGTGTTTCGGATTGGCCAAAATATTAATAAAAGAAATAAATGAAGACGAAATGAGTTTAAAATTCGAAGATTCGGACATTATTAAAAAAACAGACAGTCACATCTCGGATCTCTCTCATCTCGACGCTAAAAGTTATAACACCAATGTTTTCATTCCACTATTGGACATAGGCCTCCCTCTAGGTGTGACTCAACGCTCCGTCCTCTACTAATATCTGGTCCAGGGAGCCGAAGGGCTTCCTAAACTACGTCTGCCGAATCTGATCTCCATACGAGAAATCGTCTATTAGTTAGTTATATTACGCCCTATTAGTTTATTACGGAACACATATTTATTGTGGTATTCACGGAATTTTTTGGGGATTTTTGTGAAATACTATGTTCATCAGGCTGACCAATCAATAACCGATTGATGTATCTTTACACCTGTATTTATACGGGTACAAAAGCATATTAATGGTAAAACCATACACATGGATTATTGAATAGTTTTTGGAGACTTCTCAATATCTTTTAAAAATGTTCATCTACGATCATTACTAAGAATTTTGATAAATTTTATGCTTCTAGATCCAACCGTTCAAACTGCATAGTCTGTGAGTTAATCGGACTCGGAGTTTATTAAACTCCAAGTATAATTACTTACATAATAATAAATCATTATTTTTTATATGTATAGTAGATGGATTATAAAGATGGAGAATGCTCAAATTCCTAATATTAGGTAATGCATTTAATAATGAATTAATAAGGATTTAGTATTTTCGTTTCGATTCACTGTACCCTAAATAGAAAAATGTCGGTCGACCGACGTTCCTGTTTCGTTGGACATTCGAGCTAAAAGTCAGAGTTCCGTTTTAAGCGACGGTGGTCGGTGGCTTACCAGCGTAGCGTGTTTTTGCCCTGCGACTCAGACACATGTCGTGAGGTACGACTTTTTTGTCGCGTGCTTACGACCCGGTCCGGCGGGTGCTGTCCGTTTTAGGCGCAACCGCTTTTTGTTTACAATCGCCAATTACGATCCGACTTACTCGAAATTCATTGAATGATTCGTATATCGAGTTGAATGGTCGATTAATTTGTGTGGTCGAAAGTGGGCCGTACGGGCGTTTGCCTCGATCTTACCGAAACCCCAAATCGTAAATGTGGTTTTCAAAAAACAATAACGCATTCAAATCGCTCGTTCATTTTTATGATCGGAAGGACGTTGTAGTTCGTTTTTATTCAAAAATTATATGCAGTAACGTGTTTTGGATTTTATTTTAATTTTATTTAAGATCCAAGTATAGAAACGTGTGATTCGCCGTAAATATAAATGTTTATGGAAAGTACATCTGGCTTGTGACTATCATCATAAAATGTTATTTGTAGGTAAAATCTTATGCGTCATAATGTAGTAGCAAACGAGAACGTCGCCCACCTGGCCACGTGTTTTGACATGGTCTCTGTCCATGGACGCCTAATCCGGGTCTTTAATACAACAGCTATCCCTAAAGTCGGCAGTACCCTTATATCGCTGATGACTATAGAAGTCTAGTCCAATGGCATACGTTTTCAAGCAGACGATTGTGCTCTAGTACACAGTCGACCACCCGAGGAGCGTCCGCTTCCGCGCTCTCTAGTGTAATGAGTGACCTACGATCCACTAGGAGGTCGATCGTCAGTTCCGCAATGATACATAAGAACCAAACGGCCCTCTAAGCAGTGGAACTGGATACATGTTTTACATTTGTACATTATATTATTTTGTTATAAATATTGTATTATTATGGATTAATGTTAAGGATCAGGTATTCGATCCCCTTAATGATCTTCTTTTTATAATATGGAAGCAGCAAACGAGCAAGGAGTCCATCTGATGGTAAGTGGCCATTGAAGTTCATGGACATTTGTAATCATCCCCAGGTAAGATCAGAGTCTTACTTGAAGTTAACCACAGATGTAGTGCTAGCCCCGAAGACGAAGTCGGAACGCCTCGGATAAGTATAATTCCCTTACCAAACCTTACTGACCAAAACAGAGCAGCGCACAACGCAGTTATTATTGCGCAGAATTAGGTGTGGCGGAAGTCTTTCCGGAATTGAACCACAAATAATTCTACCTTTTGAATCTGCCCGGGCAAGGAGAACGTCCCTCGAGACCCGAAAATCCTTGTCCACCGCTTTTATGCAAACGCAGGATATTAGTCACTTATTTCGTTCGACAATGTTCTAAGAGTTGGATGATATCATTTGTATTTTCTTAAGACAGGGTCATATGGTTGGTCAAATAGGGTTTATTCTACTTAACCAATCATATCATTATGAGTGCCACTGATCAACTTATTAATAATTTTTGACTAATATTATCGCTGGATTGATACAATTTAATATGTTGCGAGTACTCACGATATGCGGTTTTTTAATTTCTTTTTGTCGATATTTCGACCCAGTCACATGCATCGTGATGTGTCACCAAATTGACAGACCAAATTATTTATAATATCATACATAACCATACATTTTATTAGATTAAGTTTAAATAACGTGTATTGACAGGACTCTTTTATGGGATAGATAGAAAAGGGTGTACTTAAAAAACTTATTTATTACAGAGTAAAGTCGAATAGAAAGTCTAGAGGTGCTGAAAAATACACGACACATGATAGCCCTTTACCTTATCGGCCTTCGATATATAACAGCATTACAACCCCTATATAAGTCAATAAAATAAATTGTAGGCATATTGTTTTATTATTACTCGTCTTTACTGTAATAAAAGTCCGTGTGAGTAAAAAAATGCGTATGATAACATATTTATGGAGAGCATGGCAGCTGTAAATGTCACGTCGCCATGTGTAAAGTATAAAAATTTGTAACACCAATAAACTTACAGTACCTACCACCCACAAATGAAGTCACTGGTTAATTCTTGGTTTTTAATTTTTTTGTGTCAATTAAACACATTGTTATAAAATCAAAATTTCTGACTGCTTACACATGATTAGTTGAGTAGATAAAATAGAACAATAAAGGCATTCGTATATTAAATGACTAGTTAAATACATGTTAAAAAGTGCTGTGGCCTTAGCCTACTAAGGGTATAACACTTTTTAATATGCATGTAAGTTAACTCCTAGTTTATTACGTTTTCTCAAAACAAACATTGTTTATGTTTTTCTCCATACATTACACGTTTACGCTTTCGGTTTCAGTACCTTGTACTACTTTGCAATGATTGACGAAAATGCAAACAATTATTGTTTTGAGGAAACGTAATAAACTCGTACTAAGCGCTTCACGCTGTTACAAACGTACTTATGGAGTTTTGTTTCAATATACTAAAATTGGTAATAAATATGTTTGTTGTGTTAAGCATGAGTGTGAATATATTTATGTATGTAAGTATGTATGTATGTAATTATGTATGTGTGTGTGTATATTATGTATGTTTGTGTGTACTAATAATTTATGTGGTGAACTAGTGAGCCCACAGCACTCTCTTGTGTTTTATGGACAGGTGCATATTTTACTAAAAATAGCCGTGTTACTTTCACAATTGAGACAAATCCAATAACACCTCATATGGTAAAATGCGTTAAGCCGTTAACATATAGAAACATCATATAAACGAGACATACACACTCTCAAGAAAACAAAAAAAAATGCATGCATATTTTTATGTTTTCCCTATAACATATTAATTTTTAAAGTGCTCTGCTCCTGTCTGCTTATTTATGTCAAAAGTTATTATTTCGTGTAATGATTGCTACTTTTGTTTATTTTTTTTTATAATATGCACCTATTTTATTTATTATTTTCAGGGCACAATTTTTTCTCTAAGTCCTCTATCATTTTTCCTATGTGCGTTGTATCAAAGACTAGTTATTATATATTAAAATAATTGATC
>MOOZ01000093.1:1371430-1390810 GCA_002930495.1 Cecropterus lyciades | reverse complement strand
GACTAGCTTATTTCCGCGACACCACCCGCTTTGGTCAAACTTTGGTAGGTAAAACTATCTGCGCGCGAAAGCAACGACAATCAGCAACAAGTAGTTTTTTTGTGCAAGAGTAACAAATACAGATACATTCTTACAAACTTTTAGTAAGATAAGCGTGGTTTTTTACACGACGCCATCTTGATTATTTTTCTGTAAAGGTATATGTATAAGGTTCCCCCTGTAGCCGGGGAGTACAATACGGCTACGATATTCCTTGCTTGTCGTAAGAGGTGACTAAAAGGGGGCTTCTGGGGTGGGGTTGCGGGCGGCTAGAGTGGAAGCTCGAATCGCCTAGCTAAAAACCCTAAGAAGGACGGCGGCATGTGTGGTTACATGTCGTCGCAGATACTGGAAGGTGCAGGGAGACAGTTACACGTCCCCCAGGAGATGAGCCTGAGAGGGGCTCCGCCCTATGTGGCATCGGTGCGTTCCATTGGAGATCCCGGAGTCCCCTGCAAGCGTTGAGGAAGCCAACAGAGGGATTTTTAGTGTGTAAAAATCTCACATAACCTGGAGTCTCTCCCAAGGCAAACACCGAACGAAAAGGTAAACGCCGGACCTTTAGAAGGTTTTCCCCCTTCACCAGAAAAAAAAAAGGTATATGTATAAGGTAATCGTAGAAATTACTATACTTGAAGATTAAAACTAGAAAAATATCTTGTCTTTTACGAGTGATAGAATCTTCGTGGTTCGACTGAATTAACATAAATATAAGACATAAACATAAACGCTTTCTACACTCATAGCCCCACAGTAGGATTTTCTCCTGTGTCGTGGGTGCCATGGACACACAAAGACGAATACACAAACACCCAGACCCAGAACAGAAACCTAAACTTCTTCAACTTCATCATTCAGATGTCTGTCTGGCCGGGGATCGAACCCGGGACCCACTGCGTGTCAGACCGGTATGGTGACCACTCAGCCACGCGGGTCGTCAACTGACTGAATTAACACCAATGTCACGTCTTTCTTGAATTATAACAGATATTAAACGCTTCTGTTTGGTTTAATTAAATTGATACAAATGCACGATCACAAAACATTACGAATTGATAAGGCATTTGGATTCAATCTTAGACCAGACTCCAATACTATTTGAAGTTAACTTACAGATGTTCATGACTGTACTGTAATTTTCTACATCAAAAAGGTATATTACCTTATTGGTAATAAAAAATTGAACAGATCACGAAGCTGTGAGCGGACCTTTGTAGAAATAAATACTGACTCAAAAAGACGCTGGTATCTCTGATAACCTTAAGGTTATTTATTAAAATCCAACGATCACAAAACAAACGCTTTACGATTAGCATTTCATCAATAGATAAAACAGACTAAATAAAGTGAGTTCGGGCGATAAATAAAACGTTGCGTGCGTTTTGTTAGTGCGTGGGTGGCATTACACCGACCTGGTTATATATTTTCACTTCTCTTGTAACTTGAAATTCAAAGTTGTGTCTGTATATTTACAAGGTTAGATTTTTTTTTTACGAGAATGGAGCTTCTGATTCTAGGTGGTGAACATCTATAAACATTTTTTTTATCAGATTAAAGTAGCAAACGAACTCGCAATCCACCTGATGGTAAATGGTTACTGCGGCCCATGGACATCAGTAAGTACTTCATATAAGACAGGGGTCCTATCTGAAGTCGATCAAAGACGCGTTGCTACTATCGGGATTAAGATGGTCGCCTTATAAATAAGTGAGCCGGTGAATTTAAATAGGATAAATATTTTACCTGACAGCTGCCATAAATGCGTTACAACCCTTGAAGATTTTTTTTTCTTTTTTTTATAGTATGGAAGTAGCAAACGAGCATGCAACCCATTTGATGGTCAGTGGCTACTACCGCCCATGGACATCTGTAATCAACCCTGGTTAAGATCAAAATCTCCCCTAAGGTTAGCCACAGATGCGTTGCTACCCTCCATTCCATCTTAGTCCTCCTGAGGACGCCTCGAGAATGCCTCGGAATAGTATGTCTCCCTTACCACACACTTCAGACCAGAACATAGCAGCGCATAACACTGCTGTTATTAGGCAGAAATAGGTGTGGCGGTGGTGCTTCCGGAGTCGAACTACAAAGAGTTCAAATTTCGATTACCTTCAAATTTCGATTACCACGCGTGGGTGTTTTTATTTTAACTCGGACATATCACTAAAATCATTCATTTAACTTTTTTTCTCAGTATTATAAGAGCCAAATCGAGCAACGGAATTTTAACCCGATTGATTTGAAATTTTGCATACAAAAATTTAGATAGCAAAATTAAATTCTTGCTGTCATCATACATTGACATCAATAAATTATCCTATATGGTAATCCAAGATGGCGAAACTATTATTTTTATGCATCCTCGTGACATGGGTATCAAATGACAGGTTTTTTAGCTTTTGAAATATACGAAATACGAAAATAATGGATTTACAAAAAAGATTGTTTTCAAAGTTATTTTATTAAAAAAATATGTAAATAATGTTAAACATAATTGTAAGGATTTTGTGATTTTCATTATTTAACTACATTTAATAGCACACACACAAAGTAAAGAGATCATGAATATGGACAAAACCGAGGGCATAGGCTAGTCCATTGTAGGTACTAGAAGATATAGATATATCCATTAAGATATAGTGCGATTTATAGCGCCACTGGCGTGCAAGTGGATTTAGATGCGCCGATGACAATAATGTCACCGTCCTGTCTGGTCGTTTAGATAAGGATTATAAAGAGGCGTACGCATATTCCGATTTGCTATCCCACTGATATTATGGACTGTTTTGAACAGTTATTGTAATTTCTAGAAGTAAGTTCATCTTTTTCATTGTTTTCGAGGTGGAAACCTTTAAAGGTACCCGACACCATGAGAGCAAGGTTATGTGGGATTTTTACCGCACTTAAATAACCCAGGTGCGTCCTCAGGGCTGCAAAAAAGACTCCAGGATCTCTAACGGAACGCAACCGGAGTCCTCTGAACGCCTTGTCTGGTCTTCATAACGGTACGAGACCACATATACCGCCGTCCTTCCTTGGCTCGTATGGCTACTAGCTCGTACTCCTGACAACAACCTCGGAAGCCCCCTTTTAGTTGCCTCTTACGACAGTCAGAGGATACCGTAGCCCTATTCTAATCCCAGAACTATAAATATGAGAAGTAAGTTAATCTGGTAGCCTTGTAGAATATACGGGAATAAATGGATATCCATAGATATCTTACCATCCATAGTTACCTTTTCCTGAAATCCTTACTTAAAATTAAAATTATGAGTATTTGATGATGATAAAGGAAAATATATCCATGACTAGCAATTTGACAGTTTAATTAAAAGTTTAATTTGTGAAATGACCATTTCAAAATTTTTTTGCTTCAATATCTAACAATTAAATGACTTCAAACATTAATTGTTTCAGTATTAATTTAGAGGCCGTTTGAAATAATCAAATTTTATTTAATTTCTAATGGGATAGTGCGTTTACCACTTAATTTGGCGCTATAAACTTTAAAAGCCTTTTAGTTCTACGCTTTTCTTACACAATAGAACCGTTATCAAAAAGTCCATTACTAGATCCGAGACGGCTAAATGAATAGAGTGGTAATGTGCCACCAAGGATAAAGAGGTAGCCTTTATACTCTTGTACGGTCTAAGGTTCCGGGTTCGACACCCGATCCGCTAACGATGCAAATGATAGATAAAATTTCCGGGTTTTAGTGTTTGTCTTTGTGTCCATGACAAACATGATACAAAGGATCCAAAGGTCTAAGAGGCAAAGGGACCCCAGCCGAAGCAAATGACGATTTTTCTAAAATCGCCATTTGCTTAATAGTTAGTGTTTTGTTTTCATTGCATTCGAACATTCCTCGTTATCATGGATACGTTAAAAATTCGAGTAATTATCGAGTATGAGTACCGACGTGGCAACAAAGCGGCACAAGCGGCACGCAACATCAACGACGTTTACGGAGTGAACGCTACAAACGAACGCACCACCCGTTATCGGTTTGCCCGCTTCCGTTCTGACCTGAAAAATAAACCCCGTGGTCGTCCGAAAACTTTGGTCGACAATGACGAATTAAAGGCGATTGTGGAAGCTGATGATACTCAATCTACGGCTGAATTAGCAGCAGCTTTCGACGTTAGCATCAAAACAATATTCATACTGCACAGCAGACGGTCTCCAACAAGCTAGCAAGCAAGCTACAAGTGCTGGGGGTTGGAAGTTCTCCGTCATTCGGCGTACTTACCAGACCTTGCGCCTACAGACTTCTACTTTATCCAAAATTTGGATACCTTCTTGACGGGTAAAAAAATCAATACCCGAGAGGCAGTTCAAAATGCCTTTGAAGAATTTGGTGCCTCCCGTCCAGCTGATTTCTTCAAGAAGGGCGTCAATAAGCTACCAATGCGTTGGCAAAGATGCATTGATTGTATGGGTGATTACTTTGATTAATAGAAATAAAAAATATAGAAAAAAATACGCTTCATTTATTTCATGAATAAATGAAGCGTATTTTTTTCTATATTTTTTATATATAAATCATTTTGAACTAAAATTTCGTCAGCAGTCGGGTTTTTTGTTTTAGTGTTTTTAACGATGTTACTAGTTACACTGCCTAGACTGCATCAGAAGAAGGGTAATGATTTTTGAGCGTATGCATGTATGTTTGTATGTATGTCCATTGCTTTGCCACGCTCTACAGCCCAAACGACATAACGGATTGACGGAAACATGTGACGTATCATTTGAATCGTTCAGTTGTCAATGTGACATAGGCTATATAATTTTGAAATATGACGCCTGGAAACAGAAAAGAAGGAGGAGGAGGATGGTTTTTTTAATATTACACAATACCCTACTGCTCATTTCAGTTTTAACTGACGGGTTTTTGATAACATAATTATTTCTTGTTTTGTACATTTAAACAAATCGCAACTGACCAAACGACAAATGGATACCAGCACAACTTCTTCACGCGATTAAAAATAAACTGATTCGTTTGTGACCCAAGCGCGAAAAAAGAACTTGAACTTAACAAAGCTTGTTATTATTATTCAAAAATTAAAAGTCTAAACATGTATTACACTGAAGTTCGGTAGTTAATAAATATACATAACAGAAAAGTAATAAATTCTGTAGTTAACAATGAAAATAACATCAAGATGTAGAAAATCGGTTATGATTTCAACGATTGTCCCGACCGAGCATCAACCAAATACCTGCGCGTAGAAGCAGAAATGCTACTAACATGCTCGCATGAATATTAAACTCTTGTTTTGTCAAATGTAGCAAATGAAGTTGTTGGACCAACGGCGAGAAACGAGAAGTAGTTTATTTATTTAGATCGCCAACATTCTGTACATCGTAAAAAGAAAACAAAGAAAAACAATATGATTAAAGTTAAATGTCAGAACTATTACAGGCGACGTCAACATGGAATGCAACAATCACATAAACTAAACATTGAATATAATATAGTTTATAGATTATTTATTTCATAGAATTCAACATGTATTATGTAAAGTCACGAGCATAAGTATCTGACTATGGGCACGTCAGCAAAAATATCTGCCCCAAGAATGAGTTCAATAATATCTATTTGCAAGAGTGCAACAAAAATATCTGACATTAACAGGCAGCATAATCAAGTGACATGAAAATAATGTGATAAAAAATGTACATCAAATAAATTGCAATGCAAAGATGCAAAAATTTGTGACGACATTATTTCCAAAATAATGTGACCTGTCACGGAATGCTAATAAATGTGCCATTTTTTAGGTAATGTGGCGTTCCTATATTTTTTTATTGTTTCATTAGTCTAGTCTTCGCAAAGAGTACTACTGAGCAACGATGGAATTCCAGACAGATATTATTGAACTCGTTCTTGGGGCAGATATTTTTGCTGACGTGCCTGAAGTCAGATACTTATGCTCGTGACTGTACATCGCAAGCTGCGATCGCAAAAGATGAAAACTTTAATGGCGGTAGTTCTCTACATTTTTCGTTAATGTGTACTAAATCTATTTCATTTCCGTGGCTCCATCCACTTTGTTCCCGTTTACCATGGATATGAGTATCCTATATATTAATCCAGGTCATAAACTATTCTTGCGCTAAATTTCAGTGAAATCCAAACTGCAGTTTTTGCGTGAAAGAGTAATAAACAAAAACATTCTTACAAATTTTCAAATTTATAATATTAGTAAGATTTACATACAAATGGCTTCCAAGAGGGAAAGCATTTAAGTGTAACATTTTGATAATAATTTATAAATTGGAGCTAAAAAGGTTTTGCATTTAATATCATAATATTTCGCTTCCTCTTCCATCGTGTAGTATAAAATTTGATACGATAAATTTATAAAATTTTATCTTCATTTAATTGGTCAATATAATTCATACAAGCCATATACGTATATCCATTGTCCCTATTTTGTGTCGTTATGGTTGGATGTGAAAGCATCCGAGTATAAACAAAAGAAAAGTCTATTAATAAATTAATAATTAATATTAAATTCCAATGCATTTATTATACATTTTTCGTACGCTTAATGAATTAACTAAATTTTCTACAAACTTATTTTTGTTATTAACCGACTGCCATTTTTTAAGTAAGTTCGGCAAATTTTTCGCGACGCCACGAATGAATGAAATGATTTAATCGCCACTATACGTGGCTCGTTTAACAGGGCAAAAATAATTTATAAGCAGGTTTTATTTCGGCATTTACTAATTATCCAAAAATTTGTAAACTAACAATTTAGTATGATCACTGATCGTTACGGTACCTTTTGCAGTGCCCTAACGACAGGATTATAATAAAAAACCTATTATTTTTAATCACAAGGCTAAATAATTGTTAACCAAACTAACATTACTTATATCAATAAATAATGAATTCGAAAATAACTGGATTTATATTTGTCTCTTCCACATGTCGAACGAGGTAAAGGGAAATAAAAAATGTCGCAATTTTGGATTACAGCATATTGCTAGCTTATTTCTGCGGATTCGTCCGATTTGGCCCCGTTTACCACGGTCGCGAGTGGTATCCCATGTAATAATCTAGGTCATAAGCTATCTGTGTGCTAAATTCCAGTAAAATCCAGCCAGTAATTTTTGCGTGAAAGAGCCACAAACATACATACATCCTCACAAACTATAGCCTTTAAATATAGTAACACAAGGTAAGTAAGTAAAATTATTATTAGTGATACCCAAATAATCATACATATAGTTCTGGTTCTGGGTCCAAGTTATTTACTGCTTAGCAACCATAACAAACAGTAAATACGGACAAACCTTTTTTACGTTAAGGTTATCAACGGTTCCCTCTATAAATCGTTTTTTAACCAATAAGCCCTAAACTAGTAATGAATCGATGTCATTTCGATGGCCACCCACGTCGAAAACAGATTACAGATTAAGGGATTTATTTGGAGCCACAATAGTACCATAAAACTTTTATGTGGGTGTTTATTACGAGTACTATTTACATGATAAGCACTCCATAATATATTTCTTTTCGTTCATACAGAGCAATAAAAGTGATTTTGGAGAGCAAAAGGTTGGTCTACTGCGTTTTTAATGTGACATTATATGACATCGTCAGAATGAAAGGGACTTAATGCGAAAATTGCATTTTGTAGGAAATTGTTTCTAATAAAATATGTCATGACTTATGCAACTGAAAAGCTATTTAAGTATTTATATATTTATACTGTCAATTTATTATTGAATTCTTACAATTCAATTGTTATCACATCTTAAAAAAAATGAAAAAAAAAACAAATGACTTTCTAATTTCCCTATTTAACTAAATTTGCACAAATTTGAGTTCGTTCTCATGGTGAGATTTAGTAAATGAGTATGCAGCTTAGGTTGTTATAGTGCAATATTTAACAGACGACAGCGAAAAAAAGCTCCTAAAAATTAAAGTCATCAAAAAGATAGTTTCAAGAACTAATAATCGATTATAATAAACATTTAAATTTAATTTTACAAATCGCATCCAACCAAAACTACTAAATTGAAAAAATACTTTGGATTGATATTCTCTATTTCATTTAAATCCATATATTTTAACAAAAGTTGTAACAATTTAAAATTATGTCATATATTTTTTCAAATGCGAGTAAAGCCGCGAAGTAAAGCTGGTTTAAACATATTTAATCAGAAGTGTGAAATCGGCTTGACTAAGCGAATTGTAATGATTTATTGCACAATTATAACCTAACCTGACCACTTTTTTTTTGTGACGGGGGCAAACCTTCAAAAGGTACACCGAAGCCTTAGGAAAGGCTCCGGGTTATGTGGATTTTTTCCCACTAAAACCTCTTCGGTAGCCTTCCTCAGCGCTTGCAGGGGACTCCCCCTGCACCTTCCGGTGTCTGCGACGACATGCAGCCACACATGCTGCCGTCCTTCTCGGGTTAGCTGGCTGGGCGGTTCGAGTTCGACACTAGCCGCCCGCAATCCCAGAAGCCCCCTTCTAGTCGCCTCTTAGGGCAGGCAGGGGATACCGTAGCCGTAATCTACTCCCCGGCTACAGGGGGAAACCTAACCTAAACTAGAATTGACAATTTTAACCGTAAATAGCAAATCTAAAATAACGGTTTCCATTCAAAAATAAACATCGCAAAACTGTTCTAGATAGTAAAATGTCTCCTAACATCAATCTCTAGCAACCAATTCGACTTATTCGTTAAATGAGAGATAGGAGTTACGTGCACATGCATGCGTGGGTTATGCACTGTCCCAATACGTGATGTAAAGTTTACATTTGATTTAAGTAATATGTTAATAGTTGCTAGTTGTACGATGCAAGGCATTATCAATAGATACTTATTTTTTTGGAAGACTTACGTTAGTCGCTCCTATTGGTGTTAAAATACTGAAATATTTCAGGGTAGGGTAGGTGTAAATCCTTACATATGATTAAAATAAAAGTTCCGCATGTCTGTACTGTAAAATTGAAGGACTAAAAATAAATAATGATGGAAGTTTTAACAATTTTCATTTTTTTTATCTACTTGTTAGTGTATTTAAAATCAAAGCAAAATTACTAAATTAAATTTAAAGGTTATTGACCCGCGGTGTAACCAGCTATGGAATAACTTTTAATAGAGATAACTTTTATACTAATATGACTAAAAAATCATTTTACTTCTGTAGTTTTGTTTTCGTGCAATTTTAAACACATACAGATGACAAAACTCTAAAAAACATGGAGGTCTCTCTTAAAATAGCTATTCTCAGTTCTCCTAATTATCTTTTTGCAAATATTTGCGATGTGGTGGCACATTTATTTTTATGATATCTTTATCTATACTAATATATAAAAATGGGATGGTGTGTGTCTGTAATATAAAAAATGAGATGGCGTGACTCGAACACGCCAGAACCACTGGTCTGATTTACATGAAATTTTGCATGGATGTAGATTATTTAACTGGTGAATCTATAGGCTACTTTTGATTTTGATATTATTCGCTATTTAAAGATGGCGACTGACATCACTAGCGAGTAACATCTCTACACCCTTTGGTTTTGGACCTTCATATTTCCATTTTAAATAAAAAATAACGCTACAAAATAGCAAACTTTTAATGGTATGTACGAGGTTAACATTATTTTTTTTAACCGGAAGGTCCTTATCACTCCAACAGTTAGCGTGTTAAATCTATTGTTCTTTGTCATGTAGCGAGCACGGGTACTTCAACTAGTGTATAATAATGTATACCTTATTTGTCCAGTGCCAATGCATACGACCTTAAGACCACGAATGTCTTGTCGTACGTCAAGTTGAAATACTATTCCTGAGTTAACCACATGGACAGCCAGCAGTTTGTCTTGGGACCGTACAATGAAATCTTGATCCTAACCCTTTTGCGTTTGATAGACGAAACGATGATAGACAACTCAATGTGAACGCGTCAAGTGTTGGATAAATCTTGTAGTGTACACGATTTATCTTTGAGGAATGTCTTAAAAGTTGTGCAAGGAGGTATTAAACAAATACTCTTTTTATATTCCAAATACCAAACGAGCTTGGATCACTTGATAGTAAGAGATCACTGTCTTCTATGAACAAGCACTCCATGCATTTTTAATATAAAAAGTTTTGATATGAAACATCTATAGACGCACGTAATTGTTCGCGTGGTGATCGCCACGCCGTATTTATTTCGCACCATCTGTTATACATTTCGAATCTCTTAAGTATCGAACAAAACTAAGCGGGCTGCGGTGTTAGTTCTACTTAGTGCGGGGTACTGTTAGTAGATGGCGTTATTTTCAGTATGTTATATATTTAGTTGTATGGACAATCTTATCTTTTATGCATATTACTTGTACGAACACTATGTTTCACAACTGCCAGGTGTCCCGTGTCGGCTATTTTTTTCTTAGTCCCTCTAGGTATTTTTTTTGCAGTTACGAAAGCATGTTTTTGGATTCCGTACCCAAAGGTAAAAACGGGACCCTATTACTAAGACTTCGCTGACCACCGTCTGTCTGTCACCAGGCTGCATCTAATGAACAGTGCTTTTGAATTTTCACACATGCTGTATTACTGTTGCCCCAATAACAACAACAAAAAACAGAATAACATATATATTTAAGGGGGTCTCCCATACAACAAACGTGATTTATTCCCGTTTTATATTGATAATGATGAACCCCTTAATGCGCGAATCCGACTCGCAATTATGCGGTTTTATTTATTTAGTTTTAAATCGATTATTTATTTATCATCTTAGTAGTTAATTTATTTTATTTAAATTTCATCTTTGTAAAGCGATTACAACATTTTAAAGTTACAAAACAGACAAAGTGAAGATGTTAAAATCTTGAATCATTAAATTATTAAGCGCATTAATTCACTGTTGAGTGCAATCTTTTGTTTTGATAAAATTAATCAAGGACGTGTCTATTAATCATATTGAGTTCCGTAGGAATTTTATAGCTTTTCGTCAGCAGCTTAAGTTTTTTAATGTATGGTTAAGAGGAATAAGTCACTTTATTTTTGGTTACACACTTCAGACGTTATATCAGGTCGTTATATTTATTGCTGACATTTGAAGCAGACTTATATTTAAATCAAAAATCAAATTAAAAAATCGTCACGTAATTATATTTAAATTAGCCATTTTTCGTTACTTGTAAGAGTACTTGAACTTTATGGGAAGGCAGATTTATTTCTATGAAAAATTCTATTTCTACCTAATAACTTAAAGCTATTGTATTCTGGCCTGACAGGGGTAGCAAGGAAGGTATACTTATTCAAGGGACACCGAAGTAGTCATCAAACCTAAAGCAAGACTTTTATCTTATCTGGAGTTGATTGCAGATGTTCATGGGTAACAGTGGCCACTTATCTTTAGGTAGCCTGCATGCTCGTTTGCTACTTCTATATTATAAAAATAAACATCTCGACTTCATGCAGGACTCCTGATCTATTTGAATATCCGGACTCAGTTACAGTCATAACGGCATCTATTGTCTTAGCATCAGAAAAACTGTTTACTAGTTAATCAAATCAATATTTTTTATTGATAACAAATAACTTTATTAATAGCGGTTACCTGTAAAAGATAATACGGGATCCTCAACTACGGAATGCTAAAACTGGATTAGATCATCAAAAACGAATGCAAATGTAATTTCAATTTGTTTTTTTATAAAATCAACACTACATTTCGACCTCACGTTTCGATAGTAATTCGTGCTAGTCTCACCGATCGCTATCTGCATCTAGATATCGTAGGAGCGTGAGGTAATTTGACAAGTCTAAATGGACTCGAGTGGTTTCGGTGACGTTAATGATCCATGATCGAATCAAATAAGAGATCCTGTCCACATATCGTCACCGGTTCGTGTAGATTCGGTTACGTAATGACACGAAATCAATTGCTTCAGTTTTTACAATAGAAGTGTTATTATACATACTTGCAAGCTTCTTGCGTCATTTTTTGTATACGATAATTCAGAATATTTTATTGGTAATCATTGACTATTTTCTAAGGTGGTAGACAGATAGAAATCTAAGTTACTCACTTATTCGTGGTTCTATTTTGGATCTACGTCCAACAAAATATATGTATACCTGTATCTTCATCAACTGAATCCACTCCAGCCTTCTGCTGTCTTCTTTTGGTTCTAAGTCTAACTGGTCAACAGTTAGACGTAGGCACTTGTAATTCAAAAATCTTTCGTCTTACCGATTTTACTCCCTACAAAATCCTCATCAGCTATTTTTATATATTCTGCTCTCTAGACCATCATTAAATCAGCTTAGTAAGTATCTCTAGAGGCGTTAAATCTTACTAAAATAAAGGTTAGTGTTTGTGAGGTCGGATGGCTGCATGTTTGTTACTCTTTACAGCGAAAACTATTGATCGAAATTAGATAAAATTTGACACACATATAGTTCATGACCTATATTAGTACATAAGATACTCTTGATGGCGTGACCAAAGCGAACAGAGCCACGTGATTAATCTTACTAATATTATAAATGCGAAAGTTTGTGAGGATGTACATATGTGTGTTTGTTACTCTTTCACGCATAAATCGCTGGTCAATTTTATAATATAATCAATACAGATAATTTATGACCTGGATTACACATTAATTACCGTGATAAACGTGACGGAAGTGGGTGGAACGGAATAAATCTCACCAATTTCAACCGATTCGGTATTGTTAAATACAGGGCCTCCCGATCAAGGTTCTTGGGTATCACGGGTGCTTTGTCATTATCTTATCTTTTGTTTCGGTAGCGATACAATCTTGTAGATAGTTTCAATGAAAACAATCGGTTGGCTAATAGGAGTTCCAGTACATACTCTGGTCGTGTCTCTAACTTGGAATGTAATATATCTTTAGCTACTTTAATTTACTAAGTCCGACCACACTTCGTTCTGGGTTAGTCTGATAATCTTCGTGAAACTTCGAAATAAATTTATTTTCCTATGATATGAAACGCTTTCTTAATTTTTTAAATGGGACAGGAAAATATGGAAAGCTAATGTTTAATGTACCTTTACTTTCTTTGTTTGGATAGCTGAATTTTAATTCCTTTGGTGTTTGAAAAAGAAAAATATAGGTAAAGAAAAACTATGTTCGTCATCAACCAATTATTGTCCCACTACTGGGCATGGATGTCCTCTCAGAAGAAAAAGTTTTAGGTCATAGTCCACTATGCAAGCAATGTGCGGATTGATAGACTTCTCAGGTGTGCAGGTTTACTTACGTTTTCCTTTTAGAAAATATCTGTGGTATTTACCTGGGATCGATTAGAACCTCGGACCCTCGATTGAGTGGAACTACAATCGTTAGGCTATCCAGATTAATTTGAGTCGAGGTCATGTCACAAATATGAATTCCTCATTGTAATAAAATGAGCAATAAAATACTCATCTTTCTTGAATTATTTCAGTCAATGCATTACAGTGTGTGTAAACTTTACCCTTCAAGGAACGAAGTTGAAGGGATTTATCACTTAAACAAATCTAAAGCTTTAGTGAAAACAAACGGTGCAAGCAAACACATCCGCACCCTGCAACAATGTTGCCACTGTTCGCGGAAAAGACAGTTTACACTTCGCTGGCAAATGCGACGTGGCCTGACTGTATGAGTCTATGTTAAGTAGCTAATACTGTTGCAGTAATAACACATACCACCTGAGAATTAGACCTGAAACTGACAGACGCGTTGTTATTCCTGAGAACCTAGTCGAAACGATATGTAATCGTGTCTGTCGTGAGTAATACTACTGTAAAAGGCAAAACCAGTATAGTTTGTCCAGGAATAGATCATCCCTGTTTCTAAACTTAAGAATTTTTGTCTATTACAAGGTTTTGATGGAAGTCTGCTTATTTACTTTTAAGGCCATTAACCAATATAGTCCTCTGGCAATATCCGCAATGCATCTGTGGTTGGCTCTGAAGCTAGAGAACCTGAGGATTTCAGATCCACGAGCAAGACTCCTTACTATCTAGATCTACGCAGTCCATGCTCGTTTACTACTTCAATGTTACAAAAAAATTGTATTTTTATTACGCCATTCCGAACTGAATTAATGTGAGTTTAAGAAAATAACACTTTAGTTCAACAATTAGTTCCTTCAATTTCGTAATCGTTTCCTTAATCTTGAAAATTAATAGTATTACAACCGATAGTAAACACCACTGCTGCTTATGGACATCCCAACTAATATTATAAATGTGAAGGTAAATTCGTTTGTTTCGATTTCACGCCAAAACTACTCCACCAATTACCATAAAACTTTGTTCATATATTATACGAGGTTTTAGGAAAAACATAGGATACTTTTTGCTAAAAAATATTTATTAAACAACTATTTTGGCAGACATGATTGTTTGTCAAAAAAATTTTAAACGTCTCTCGCGTTTAATTTTTTTTGCCGCAGGTTAAACTTAGTCTATAATAATCAAACTTAGATAATACCAGAGACTTGTGGTTGGCCATTGATGCGTTGCTACTCTGAAGACTACGTCTCTTTCATCACACCTTTTAAAGAAGTACACTAGGATTTTAAGACTGTATCGTAAAATACATTGTTGAATGAGAGATGGTTCCGTAATTCTTTACTCAAGAGCTGTATACACAACCTGTTGGCAACACAAGGGTAAAAGTTGTGAGAGATGAGCTGATCGTAAATTTCTGTGCAATGAATATTGTGCATGGACATCTGTTTCAGTTACTGCACAGAAAGTGTTCATGTAAAGAACTGTTTCTAGGAAGCCTGTTTGACTGTTCGTCTGTCCATCCAGCCGTAAGTTCTTCCTTTTGTGTGTTTCAGTCTTTCCTTTTAGGGACATTATCTATTATACCGTAATAAATACCGACGAAATTGTTAACAGAAAATTTCACACATAATATATTTTATGCGACATGAAAGAAAAAAGACACATAAGGAAAAATAAGAGTTGCGTTTTAAGAAATGTCTTTTTTAATTAGGACTATGCATTATATGGTTTTTCGTATGATTGTGGGGGAATATGACATTATTTAATTAATGCTAAGGCATAAATTTGCAGAGTACCTACACCTCATCATCATCGCCAATATATATTAGTTTTTTCATCTTATATAGGTTTGAAAATATATTTAGCAAGATACTGGTACTGATCCAACACGCTACAACTTCTAACTAAGACCAGAGTTTATGTATGTTTGTCTGTCTGCAAGGTCGTCGCCCCGTCTTCCGGCTCCGTTCGCAAATGTCCACAACAAATATTATGAAACTGGACAATCCTCGTGTTTATATAGCTAAGTATAGGTATACTTTCTCACGCGATTTCACTTCATTTTCTGTCAACTTGTCTTGGTTCTACTGGAGATTGTCGAAGTGGTTAAGATTTGGCTCTATGTACTAAAAGTGGGTTGTATTTTTTTGTTAGTAGACCGAAATCCACAAAATATAAAATAAAATCCCTACATTAAATATTAAAACTAAGTATGGTATTGTTTGTATTACGGGAAAACTGAAGCTTGCGCTAAAGGCGGAAAGTTCACGAAAGTTCTGAAAGTTTAAATTTCTCTTTTACTTATCTATGTTAAGTGCTCCGAACTGCGCTTGAGATAAGCATTGGAATTTTTTTTCAGATTTCTGGATCTGCTTGCATTGTCTAGTAGTGTAAAAAATAGTTATATTAGTGATGCAATATTTAGATAACTGCGAACAATTCGCCAAGTAATTTGCCGAGCAACGACGGGTATCTAAGCCCTGTGCACGAATACAGACGCAAAACCTTTGATTTGCGCTGAAAAATATACTCCCCATGGAGAAGAGATGAGCGAACACCGGATACGCCCGAATAGCTTTTTAATAAATTGAAGTAAAACTAAAAATGAATAATTTAAAATGCTTAAAATGTCACACCAAAAATATTCACAACAGATGAATAACAAAACACCTTGAGACGCTGTACCTAAAAATAAGCAAAAAGAAAACAAACAACAGCACGTTAAATACGTATAATATCGATGACAACTCAATTACGAAAAAATGTAAGGCGAGCGTGACACGCATGAAATTCGGCGCCTAACGAACTAAAGTATGCATATTAATGAACTCACTTACCCCGTGCCCTTAATTACAGCCAGCTCGTAAATCAAAACGACCATAAACTTACATTCCGGGAAATAAATCATCGCTCAATTCCATTAGACCTACTATCCTGTTTTGAAATTATGATTAACAAAGGGATAAATTTGAATATGTCGACTTGCGTAGTGTTGCAGTCACTATACAGGAATGCAGCGGGTTCCGGGTTCAATTTCCGGTCTGGTCACATATTCAAATGAACAAAGTCTAAATATTTTATTTTTTTATTTAGACCGTTGAAGGGTTAAAACCTTATGTGGTTTGAATACAGCGTCAACAACGTCGTAGCTTTTTCTGCTTAATAGCAAAAGTTTTAAGCACTCTCTATCTGGTACTACTATACATACTATCTGGGACTGATAGATATCAGCCTTTAAAAGTCCACTGCTGGACGTAGCCCCCCCCTAATCAGCACCACTCCGACTGGTCCTGAGCCATCTGAATCTAGCGGTTACCCGCCATCTTCTTCAAGTCATTAGTCCACCTAGTCGGGGGGTGGCCTACACTCCTTTTGTCCAGACGTGGTCCCCATTCGAGGACTTTTTTCGTTTTAAGCACTGCTGTGTGACTTAGTCCTCAGGTAGGACTTATGGACAATGGACACTTTCCATCAGATTGACTACATGCTCCTTTGCTACTGTTATAATAAAAAAACAAAAAAAAAATATATTTTACTTACATTTTCGACACTATCTAAGAATTTAATTCCCTCTGAGGATCTATATTCAAAGATTTAATTAAACACATAGCTATCATTTTTCTGTTAAAAAGATTTCTCTAATTAATTAAAAACTAGAATTAAGCTCCTAAATCAGTCGAGTTAATTAACTTTATATCTCTCATTGTATCAATTATCTTGAACAAAGATCAATCAGAATTCGTGAAAAGGATTTTAAACTTTAAGGCTCTCTTTAAAATTACTATAATTCCGTATTTCATGATCCGTCATTCAAAGCAATGATCGATACCGTTAGACCGGAACGAAGAGAATCAGTTAGTCAATCGATTACTCATTCACTTAATCTATAAATTAATTACCTAATCGAAATCGAACGATTCGATGACTCTCAATCATGTAATTTCATTTATCCGTTTCGATTATTCGCGCTCGATTTGCGATTAATGCACTTGTTGGACTGTCAAGAGGAAGAGAGTGGACAGTTTTACATAACGATAACATATATATATTATATGCTATACAAATTCATATTCAGGGGTTGTAGAATCCTAGATACCCTTTGCAAGGTGGTAGAACGAGATTGGCTCGACCGAGAAAGTACCACCGCAACACCTATTTCTAGCGTGAGGCAGTTCTTTCGTTTCGGTGGAATGGGGTTGTTGCTGACTTAAGATATTCCGATACAAGTAAATACGTGTAATACTCGATACTTTTGTTTCGATACCAAATACTTTTAGCATCGATATAAATCTTCCGATACTAACTACTATCGAAACGAAAATTAAACTATACAAATGTTATTTAACAATTTTTGATTTCTGAACGCACCTTTATTCGTCAACAAACTTTCTTCTTTGCAAACTCGACCACGATGCATGCCATGGTGGCCTGTAATTAAGACAGAATTAAATTTAAGCCTGATCTAGTTCTTAGTTGTATGTGTAATGTATTGTTTTGTACGCTATCCTTTTTAAATAAATAAATAAACATGTCATACTATGGATGGGATGTAATGGAATTAAATTTTGCCTACTAGTATAAGTTTGCCCTAAAACAATTTTTGTTGCAACATCCGTTCCAAGTGAGTACTTATTTTTCTAAACGGGTTTAACAATGTCACAAACAAGGAACCTTCACCCATCACACACACAAAATACTCTTAGCATAAGGGTATTAAGAATTATGCTTTTTCAAAAATTGATTAAGTAATCACTGCAGCCCACATTCCGACAACTTATTTCGCATATACATACATAACTAAAACTCTTATACAAGCTACGAAGTAAAATCGTTACTGTGATTCAGAAATTGATACAGTGCCATCGAGTTATCGAGTCATCGAGTTTTAATCACAACGATTCTAAAGAAATTATGGAAAGATCTATTGAGTCAAAGTGAGTTAACTATTTTACTATTAACGTAGTTTACTATTTACTCTTTCGCAGTGGAACACAAAAGTAATAAAATACCGTCTAGATTTTTGAATTTTTTTGCATTGACAAGCTTTTTCTGGTTGACTTATTAGCTTTCTACGTAGTTAATTACTTTTTGTAGTTTGTCTATGTTTTTATGATAGTAGCAAATGAGTGTTACCAGATGTTACTTTTTGTAGTTTTGTAGTAATGCTTCTTTAAACGCATTAAGGAAAAAATAGAATGAAACTTCATCATACGGGCGCGTAACATGATAACGACAGGTTCAACAACATTTGATTGTGTTAAACATAATCGTTATTTATTAAGTGTATTTATTATCCCTCACTATGAATAAGTTTAACTTCAATTGTCTTGTATGTGTTTGTTACTAAGGGTTCAAGTCACTACATTCGTTAAAACATAGAGGATTTGAATAGAAGTAGCGTAGGCACAACTTTATCTTTTAATGTTTTAGATTCTAGATTTTCAGTATAAAAAACAAAAATCGCGAGGAAGGTGGTAAATCTCTATGTCATTCAACTGCTGTGGTGTCATATCCGCTTCCATAATAAAGTAGCAGTATCATCTTCTTTTGGATAGGGCTTACATACTTAAAATAAGGCAGATATGCTTATTCAGTTCTTAATCTGTAGCAACGCATCTATACTAATATTATAAAGCTAAAGAGTTTTATTGTTTGTTTGAACGCGCTAATTTCAGGAACTACTGGTCCCATTTGAAAAATTCTTTCGGTGTTAGATAGCCCATTTATCGAGGAAGGCTATAGGCTATATATCATCACGCTAAGACCAATAGGAGCGAAGCACCAGTGAAGAATGTTTCAAAATCGGGGTTTTTTTTTTCTAATGAGATATAAAATTTCGGTTAATGTATGTCACATTACATTTATTTTAAACGCGGGTGAAACCGCGAGCTCAGCTAGTCTATTATAAATTTCAGATCACCTCTGTTCTATATAAAGTTGATAGTTGATATTTGAAGAGTTTAGTTTTGAGCAGATTCGGAAGGTGGTAGAACGAGTTTTGGGGTATCCACTGCCACACCCATTTCTAGCGTGAAGCAGTTCGTGTTTCGGTGGAAGAGTG
>MOOZ01000093.1:1324650-1336370 GCA_002930495.1 Cecropterus lyciades | reverse complement strand
GTGGTAGTGTAAGAAAAAATATTGTAATTGACAATTTCTAAGTGCCACCGTAGGCCTATGCAAAATAAAGATATTTCATTTCATTTTATTTCATTACACTCCTTTGAAAACTCTTTTTTTGGAGATCTCTCAAATGTTGCTTCTCGATGTTTTCCCTAACCGTAAAGCAGTGGTAATTAATGTCTTATACACGTCATTTTAGAAAAATCTGCTGTGCGTGCCTGGATTCGAACATCGAACCTGATTATAGACGCGAAATCTTTTCTTAAGAGAATTTAGGTGCTACGTGAGTGCGAAGAGGTTTTTATAATAGGTGTTACATACTGTTAACATTCTTCAAACCAGAATCTAGCACTAAATGACAATGCTGTTATAAGACAGCACCAAATTACTTATAGCCTTTGTGCCAACGGAGTCGGACTACGAAGATTTCTAGTTTTTGCATTGCAGTTAGGTATTAAAAAGTGTAATAAAAACAATATATATATTTGAAAAGGATTATTCTTAGTGACTTTACCTATAGATGCATACAATACAATGCTGATATTATATCATGAGACTCGCCCGAAGTGCCGCGGTCGGTTGTTAAACTGCAATTTGTTGTAAGTAATCGATTTTTGATGAATCCTCACTGCTCTGGAGTTGTACTTAAGGCTTCTTACTCACTAGCGTTTTGTAAGCGTTTTAACGGCTGTAACATTGTGCAACGTGTCACAGCGCAAAATGAACATGAACTATTTGTGTACATGAATATAACCCTTAGCTCCACGACTTTATATATATCGAACTGTATTCTTGCAATAAATTACATCTATCTAAATGGTGATTTATGTCTGCATTATATTCTGAAAAGTTGATAATATATTGGAATTTATTATTTATATTACTGATATCGACTAAAATAATATTTTTGCATATGTATTCGTAAAAGTTAGTTGCAAAACAAATAATGGACATGAAATTATAATGTTAATAAAATCCGAAATTTTCAGTCGGGTTTGTTTTTATAAAAAATCATTTATTTAACGCTTTTTAGGAATTTGCGTCAACATAGTAACATAAAAATATTATAATATATTATTTGGTACGTATATTGTTATGTATAAAAGCCAATAAAAGTCAACCCTTCCTCCCCTTTTTTCTTTCCATATGCGCCTATGTCACTATTACAATTGAGTTGATTTCCAATGATACATTACATGTAACAATCTGTCAAACCCTTTGGGCTGTAGAGCGTGCTAAAGGAATGACACACATACAGATTAACATACAAACGCATGAAAAACATTACCCTCGGGAAAAAATACTTATAGTGTCGGCTTATGCAATGAATCGAAAGCGTACTCTAACTGGTAACGCTTGAGTCAAAAAACGCGCTACACAACCGTTAATGTGCAAACAGCCTAATTTGACCATCTTTGCGCCTAGCGTTAATATTGATTGTTTCTCAGTAATGATTTAGCTGTTAACTTACTATTTCCTCTGCATGTACTATTTTTAGTGGTCTGAGCGAGTCGGTACTGTTTGAAGTATGATCTGCGATTATGTTGGTTTTTTGAAGTTGATCCACGATGGTCATTATGGTCTGGGATGTTATGATCTTTTAATATTTTTTGGAATAGAGTTGTAGGTACAAGTGTTCAACGCGGTTTTTTTAATGTTCTGTAAAATGTAAATTTGATTACAACTACAGCGGTTTGTGCAGTCGTGTCTGGTTTTAATTATTTTTGTGCAACGTATTCTTAGAAGATTTAATGCTTGGTTGCAAATTGCATGAGATGTGTATGCAAAAAACGTATACCAAAAGTTGTTAAAGTGGAATTTCTTTAGAATCGTTGTGATTTGAAACTCGATGAAAATGCGTTAAGAAATCAGTAGTCGGCGCTACAACTAGACGGCGTCGTACCTCTTTCTGAACCACGCTTACAATTTTACTATTTTTGCTATAATAAGACGTCCGAATATGGGCTGATTACTTAATCGATTTTTATATATTATTATTAACTTTTAATTCTAATGTGTAAATTACTACACATAACTTACAAACACATTTTATTTAAGAAAATTCAATTTGTATCCTCCATTTTCTCATGATTGTTAGCATAAACTATATACTTATACGCTTTCTACACTCATAGCCTCCACAATAAGATTTTCGGCTGCGTCGTAGGTGTAATGGACACACAAGACGAATATACAAATAGACCTGGAACAAAAATCTAAATTCATCATCCGACATTGCCTCGCTGGGGATCGAACCGCGATCACTCTGCCACGCGGATCGTAAGTATGTAAAATAAGAGTTGACGTAGTAAAAAGATCACAGAAAAAATAACACCTCCAGCCCTTTACTTCACTAAATCAGAACCCTGATTATTTCTCAGAGGTTTTTAGGTCACAACTCGTGGTGAGTTGTTTATGTATAGTTTTATTTATTATTTATTTATGAAAAATAACTTACATCTAATATTACAGGTTTCCCTAATGCGTTAGTGTACTGAATGCAGATAAAAATTATTAAATATGAGCCACGAGTCAAGTTAGATGTACTACACTCATAATAATAAAAAAAACAATTCTAGTTATTTTTCAGAACTACGGCAATACAAAACAACACCGGAAATATGAAATAACGTAATGAATATTTTGCCGAAAATGAGTTATATATATATATATGATTGGATTCAAAATTTTTTGCTCCATCGATTGGTATATTTAAAACCTCAACATCTCAAAAAAATGTCCCTTACATTATATATTTTTCGTTGGTCTAAACCTATAGTCTACCTATTTAGTCATTTAATTAAAAAAATAGGCTGTATATGACATTTTAAATTAATATTTTCATAAAAACTAATGTAAGTCTCTTTAATCACAATATTTGGCATTTACCTTAAAAAAATCGAGTACATTTTACAACTGGTCACTTAAGTTACTGCATAATTTGAGATATTTCAAGCATTAGTGTTTTGTGAGAAGGTACAAATACCTTGTCCCTTACATTAAATTGTTCCTCGAGTTATCATAGGAATATCCTTACGTTAATTTGTCAGCATCAAAAATAAATTGTCCTGTTCTTTATATCACACTCGACTGCGTGATCTGCAAACCTTATCGAAACCTTTTTATCATGCATGTGACAACACATGCGAAACGGTGAAACTTTTCTGAGCTAGATGGCAATACGGATTTTGTGTGCGATTTTGCTTGCGCAGCCGTGTTAGTAACTTCGCATTTCGCCGGCCGTCGCTTATGGACATAAGCAACAGAGGAGTCGCCAATGTATCGCCGGCTTTACAGGAGAGCTATTTTCGCACCTTTTTTAAGGACCCCATGTGCATAGTGCTCTGGTATAGTCAGCGCACGTGCTAGGATCGCCCGAGGCGAAACACAACTTTCTCTATGTGAATGAAGCCAGGAATTCCCGAAATACCCAACCCGTCGCTTCCCAGAAGGACGGGTCCCTACAGGCGAGGACAAGGACACAGTAGAGCTTACCAAGCAATGGTCGGAAGATCCGGGAGGAGCCCTGACCAACACTTGATAGTCCGCAGGATGGTCCAGCATGAGTCTCTATATCAGTTACCCTAATAAAACTGGGTACGACCTGAGAGAGTTCATATGCCAAGGAGAAGTCATACACAATTCTCCCGGCAAAGCCAGTCGACATGGTGAGGGCTAAAATCACCCAGAATCACCAACTCCGCCGAAGGAGACTGCTACAGCATTATGTCGGTTGCCCCCTAGACGTGTTCGAATAGTCGAGTTGTCACCACACCTCCGCTATTAGATCTATATAGACACGCCTAAACACGGGTGTGCACGTCAACGTCCACGCGTAGCTACAACAAGTTTAGGTCCTCGTCTTCTAGACAGGCGAGACAGCGACAGCAGATATCTCCCCGAACATACACTTTGTGTGTATGTAGCAGCTCAACGCCTAAAGGCGTGTTCTAGATTGTAGCCGGAGTACTCAAGGTAGGAGGTGTTGTCCGGAGTTGATATCTACGTCTCCGTCAAAAAGAGCAAAGCCGGCTTTGCCGTCTCGAGCTTGTAATGGACACTACGCGCTTGTAATGGGATACTAGCGCGAGGTACGGAAGGGCCCCCGGTCACCCCTGTGCACGACCACGTAGCTCCACACCGGTCTCTTACTCCGGCAAGACAATCCTGCAACGGGACTTTACACTGGTTGGCGGGTTGCACGGTTGAAGTTGGCGATGTTGCCCGGGTTCGGGTCTCCAACTAACCATTTTACTGGGTCTCCCTGGCCCCCGCGCCAATATACCATGCAACTGCGAGCGACGATGATTAAAGAACCCGGAGAATACGGTGTCGAAGGCACCATAAGGGGAAACCATAATATAATAGGGGAAAAATTATTAAACTTGAACTAAATAATAATTCATGAGGGTAAATTACGTTTATAAAAAAGGATTAGTAAATACAAACAAAAGTTTTAATCTATTTTTGTAGTCTTTTTTAAATTTTTAATAGCATAGCAAGCAAAGACACCAAGAGCTTTACTTTGAAGAACTCTAAATGTTTATGCACAAGAGACCTTTACTTTGAAAAATTCTTAATTTTTATTTCCTTTAATGCCCCATACATCAATGCTGTTTATTAACATCGAAATTTTGTTAACGTATATCGCATGTATTCATTATTTTGTACCGTAACGAACATGCTATTTTTAAAACTATAGGCTTTATCGTTTTTTTTTTTTGCTATTTTAGCTTCAAAGAATGAAGAAATCTAAGAAACTTTGTCCTAGACATTTTTACATTAAACATATAGTTAAAAAATTATCGTCAGATTTGTAACAAAAATGTATTATTTTTGCCTTCCTGAACCTACCTACCTTCTTGGATAACAAATAAAAAGCCTTAATTAGCGTATTTAAAAAAATTTGGGTCTGGTGCTCGCGGCTTTCTCTAAGATATTAAAAAAGTTTGGACATCCAAATAAAAGTTAAAAAAATCTCAAATACAAAATCCTTAATAATACATTACGTAGTTTTAGATTCTTCAAGAAAGAACTTTCTCCAAGGTGATTTGTATCACTCGTAAATTACTTTTACGGCCAATAATTTCAAAATTGCCACATTGTAACGAGATCAACCGTTCAATACCATCATGACACGTTAACCCCGATACAAAAAGATGCGTTCAACCGGTCACCGGTCGGCCGAGAACGTTCATCGGAAGCGATCAATCTCCTTCATTTTAAATTTGGGACCGCTTTAAAGTATTTACAACACTTTGGGACAGTTGTTGTCAATCTTTTACATTTATTTGAATGAGCAGTGTTTTCAATGCGGGAAATTGCCGGGGTAAAGAGGTAATCTTCGACGTCGATACATCCTACGACGCGGCAAAGAACGACATAGAACAATTGTCGTCGTCAACCCTTTATTGTCTCACTGCTAGCCATGGGCGTCTCTCAGATTGAGAGAGTTTCAGGCCATAGTCTACCGGATATATTTCTAGTTTTGCACGAAAATTCGGCCAAGTGCGAATAGGTAGACTACACACGTCTTTTAGAACTTTTTTTTTAAAGTACTCTCAGGTCTGTAGGTTTCCTCACAATGTTTCCTTCACTAAAGCAGTGAAAATTAATTTCTAATACGCACATAATTTTAGAAAAATCAGTGGTGCGTGCCTGGGGTTCGAGTCTCGGACCCTCGATTGAGATGCCGAGTTTTAACCATTCGGCTTTCACTGCTTCACTGCTCATAGATCAAATGTATCAACAGTATTATTATTATTTATTCGTAAATAATTATTTAGTTTTTAAATATTGTTTCTACTGCTCGAAACTCTACGTACCGCTCTTAGGGTAAAAGCAGTTTTTAAGCAGTTGACTTTTTTGTGTTAATATTTTTAAGGACGTTACTTGTTTCAAACTCGGATACATTTATGGATTACGTAGCTTCACTTTGAACATCAGTGGTCTGCATTTGTTCTCAGTGTGCTTTTTAAAATTGGACATAAAACAATGCACTTCGTTCATCATATCTTCCTGTTACGAAATCAAGGCCAAGTTAACGTTGCACATGAACGATTTATATGATAAGTTTTGAAGTGATTTTGAAAATGATCCCTACGAGCCAAAAAGCATTACAGTTTAAAAGCATCATTACCTTGTTGAATAAAAAAGTTTTTAGCAATGTATGGTTGCATCAAGGAGCACAATGATTTAGTTTTGTCTTTGCAAGGTGGTGGATCGAGTATAGTTTGACCGGCNNTGAAAGGGATGTCGCTCACTATCATATGAAAGCACCATCTTAGTTCTTGGGAGTAACAACCCAGAGTTTAAACAATATTTCCACAATCTTTGCCAGGCGGTAGAACCTACACTGGTTCCGGTGTCCGGTGTGTGGTGGTGTCCGGCGAGGTTTCAACGCCCCACCTTTTTCTAGCGTGAAGCAATTTTTGCGTTTCGCTGGAAGGGTGTGGTTGCCAGCTCACTCTTATATGAGGTGACCATCTTAGTCCTAGGGAGTAGCAACACATCTGTGAGCGTCTTCAGATAGAACCCCTATACATATGAAGTTGCTCACAGATGTCCATAGGTGGCAGTGACCACTTAACATCATGTGGACAGCATGCTCCGTTTGCTACTTAAAAAAATCCTATACTAACCATATAACTCTTTAGCGTTTAAAAAGTTTTCTGGCAAAAAGTTCACGTTTCATTAGGTTTTCTGAAGTGACTTGAATTTTTAATTACTTATAAAAAGTATTATTCTTTGAAGTGGCGTATTGTTCACATGTATAAATAGTTGTGTTTTTGTGTCGTTACGTGCTGTAAATGTTATACCTTTTGCGAAGGCGAAGACGTGATAGGGTCTTATTTAATAGCTTTTCTATTGCGACTTTATAATAAATGCTTTGTGTTTAAGTACCATTTGCCATTTTTAAAACACAAATTATTTTTAATACAAAATTAACAGTTTCTACGCTAATAACCCCAGGCTAGGATTTTTATTTGTTGTTGGTGCGTTTGACACATAAGAAGACAAATAACAAACAATATACTCATATTATAGATATTTATCTGGCCAAGGATCAAACCCGGAACCCACTGCGTGTCTGACCGGTATAGTGTTACTCCAATTTGAAGGGAAGGAACTGGCGTTGCGTGTGAATATAACACATTTTGGCTCAATTTTTTCGCACCTTTACGCCATATGAGAGCGGATAATATTACGTTTCATTACCGCAACAATGTTGTCAAGGAGGGTTGCGTCATGTATTTAAAACCACGGTATTAATATTTTTACCAGCTTTTTCCCGTGGCTCCGTGGCTTTGATCACGTTTGCACGGTTATCAGTATCCCATGTGTTAATAAAGGTCATAAACTATCTGTCAAATTTTAGCACTGATAGTTGTTTAGTAATGGTTGTAACTCGGCCTCTTAATCGAGGGTCTGAAGTTCGAATCCCAGATGTGCATTATATAATTTAATTATAACTGCTTTACGATGAAAGAAAACATCGCTAGGAAACCTGCACGCCTGAGAGTCCTCTAAAAAAAGAGTTCTTAAAGGTGTGTGAAGTGTACCGATTTGCAATTGGCCAAAGCGGTGTATGGCCTAAAAATCTGTCGTTTTAAGAGAATACCTGTGCCCAGCAGTGAAACAATAATGGGTTGATGACATATCATCAACCCATTATTGTTTCTGACATAGTCAAATTTTAGCGAAATCCATCCAGCCGTTTTTGCGTGAATGAGTAACAAACGTACATACATCTTCATAAACTTTTGCATCTATAATATTAAAAAAAATTGAGTCCCTGTCAAATATGATGAAACAAAAATGTATAAAATCGTATAAAGGTACACTCCCTTGTAGTTCGATTCTAATGGCACCTTTGCTTTAGGTATTTTACTTAATAACATCAGTGTTAACCGCTGTTATGATTGTAGGATGCGTTAAGGATGTACCTATCTAAGAGCTGCTAATTTTCGATTTTAGATTAATATTATCGCGGAATTGATACATTTTATTACGGGCATTTATCGCGGAATTGATACATTTTATTAACATATTAAAAAGCTACTAACTTTTTCCTCAGGGGTAGCAACGCATCTCTAAACAACCACGAGTGTTACTCGTACTTATTCGGGATGATCACAGGTGTACTTTAGCGATAGCTTATTTTCGACATTTGTCAGCATTCTGGAAATAGCAAGCCATCTTTGATTTACTATAAGTAATATCCTTTACATACTAATATATTTTCGTGTCGGCAGTAACGAATAAACAACTGGTGCATCATACTGCAGTTATAATTTTATCCTAAAGTCCGTTAAAACTTAGAAATACCTATATTAATCTGTTAACATGAGTTATGTATGAACATAGTCATATTCTTAAATAAACAGTACTGATCCCAATACAATGGTCATTGTATAAGGATATAGGAAACTCCCTTATATGCTGCGATTTTATACTAACTACATGTTACCCGTAGATTTATTCTATTTCCTCAATTGAAAGGAATATTTCTGTAATGGTAATATGGTTAAAAATATTCAAAAAAATCCCAAATACTTCAAACGATCACTCGCCTTTAGTTTCAGTTAATTGTTTTTGAACTGTTTGTTGTTTATTTAATATTTAATAATAATAATACATACGACAAAAACACAACCTTCCTTCGGACGCAGACAGGTAGAAATATCTATGTTTATAGTATTCTCATTTTAAGTGAATTACATGATAGAAGTTGTAAATACATTACTGAATTATTTTAAGCCAATTTTCTTTAAGAGCATAGTAGTGCTAGATAAAAGGAGTATTATACCTTCTGGTAAACCTGAATATATCATATTTTCATAATTCTAAGCATTTTATATGTCATCACAAATATTTTGAGTTTAGCATTTAAAAAACTGAATTCAACTCAAAAAAACGTTAATTGTTGAAGTTATACTTCTTTAGGCGCGTTATGAAAAAATGATGAGAGTGAAATTTTAAGATTCGTCACACCAAAGTTACAGTATGAAGTTGCAGCGGTTGCAGTCTCGAAACAAAAGCTACCAACAAAATAGAAATAGAGCCTCTATTAGTCGCGCAAGTTGGCACCATCGTCACCTCTGTTCACTGTTTTCATATTCATAGTATTTATCCACATGTTTCTAGAGTCTACATTCACACACGTATTCCAGTTTCATATACCAAGTGTGATTTATATATGTGCTGATAAATTATATTTAGTAGTGATTAAAATTCAATATTTTAATAAATATATTTACTATTCGTAAATATTAGTGAAAAAATTGTGTTTATAGACTTTTTCAAGTGCTCCAATATAATTGAGGTTATCTATCCGTATGTATTATTTATTGATTTAAATTAAAATATTATTATTTAATACTAAATACTATACTAATACAATTAATACTAAATATTATTAAATTATTAATGTTAAATATTTATTATTGGTTATTTAATGATGCCAAAGAAGTATAACTTCTCCCGCGCGTACATAAGTACACGCACCCTTTTTCAAACTACATTTCTACTATCTGCTAAACCATTTGTATTGTTATATGATTTTACACTAATATTTCGTTACATATTAAAATCGTGGTGCTCGCCGTGGTATCTCGCCGTGGAGTTTTAGCGTGACCACGACCCATGCACTGGGTAGAAATATCGACAGGAAATAAATAAAAAACCGCTGATAAGCTGTACGGTACAGTACTGTAATACAGGTAGTATTACGTACTTACTTACTTAGTATTACTCACAAATATACATATTTGATTTGTATTACAGTACTCAATAGTATTAATGTACTCACTATGTATCGATCGAGTCGTGTCGTCGCTTACAAAGGGATCTCTATTGGTATTCCCATATAATTTTAAGCGTGCTTGCTTGACACTTTATCTATTGTACGCTTAAGAGTTGATGTTTATGAAATGAAATTGAATGGAATATAAGTGTCAGTGTACTAGTGACGTAAACTGCCCTATCGGTGTTCTGCCATGTTTGGTCATTGTGTGTGAGAGTCATGGGTGTTGTCAGTATAACCTGATCCAGATTAAAGAAGAATTGTGTGCGCTTATTCCTTTATTTATTGCAAATGTAACTTCATTTACCTATGTATATTTATTTGATTGCGCTATTATTAACGCTGTCAACATAAATTGTGCTTGGTTAGATCTTATAGCCGCTTAACATGAAGAGTCCTGTTTGATTTCCTGATAAAGAAAGTTTTATAAAATGAGTTTGTCTTTTCTCTTTATATTATCATCTTTTTTTAATCAAATTCAAATAGGAGGAGGTTATCATTGTTATCATGGCGTGCTCACTTCTTTAATTTCAATACAAATAAATCATTGCATGTTATAAGGCTCGTGCCACATCACGTTTCCCATCGCGACTACTTTACTAATGTGTAAGAGGCCTTAGTTATTATCCATTTTGTCATCAGCCAGTACGCTTCCAATACCGGGACTAATCGATTTACCATCCATTTCACTTAACCATCCATTGTGCCGGCGACCTCAGACAATTCGCGTTTCAAAATTATCGATCCAAAGATTAATTGGGGTTAATTTGAAGTACCGTTATACGGTGAATGCGTTATAAATTTTATAATAGATGGGCATTTTGATAGCGCTCGTTCATGAAATTAACTTAATAGTTCTGTTTAATATACTTGTGCAGAACTGATTTTAAGTTAAGCAATGTCGGGTGTGGTCGGATGTTGGATGGGTGACCGGTAGTGGCATAATGTACGCGTACGTGCTTTGGAGGGCACGGTAGGCCATTGTCACTAGTTGTTCTCATTGAATAGCGATCGGCAGACTTATTGGAAGAGTTTGTAAAGAACGGCTTAGTGTTTAAGTTCGTTATTACCCGACTGCGTTAGAAGGTGGGTAATGTTTTTCGAGCATATATATGTATGTATGTTTGTTTGTATGTATTTCCATTTCTTTGGCAGGCGCTACAGCCCAAACGGCTTGACGGATTGTGACATACCTATGACATATCATTAGAATCGTCTCAGTTTAGAATGTGATTATTACAACAGTATGGGTATCAAATCAAAGCTAGTAAATAGACCAACCGATATATATATATTATAAAACATTTACTTGACTATTTTAACAAAAACTCATATAAGCGTTAAATTAAATATATATCATTATGAACAAAAATTTCGTTTTAAGCAGTCGGGTTTTAGTTTTAATTTTTTTAATGATTTATGTTTTTGAGTCTGGATTTTTATATGGATCTTTATTTTTATAACAGCCTCTAACGTTACTTACTGATGCTCATGGACATTTGTAACCCACACCATATTTTTTTTACACTACGGAAGTAGCAAACGAGCATGCAGCCCACCTGATGGTAAGTGGCTACTGCCGCCCATGGACATCTGTAACCAACCCTAGGTAAGATCAAAGTCTCACCTAAGATTAGCCACAGATGCGTTGCTACACCTGAAGACTAAGATGGAATGCTTCGGAAAAGTATGTCTCTCTTACCACACCCTTCAGACCAGAACACAGCAGCGCATAACACTGCTGTTATTAGGCAGATATAGGCGTGGCGGTGGTGCTTCCGAAGTCGAACCACAAAGAGTTCTATCACCTTCAAATCTATACATATAAATAAAATTGAAGTGTCTGTTTGTAATATCAAAATAACAGTTTTTTACCAAATGCATATCGAAGTATATACGATACTGATAACAA
>MOOZ01000093.1:1278634-1291516 GCA_002930495.1 Cecropterus lyciades | reverse complement strand
CCCTAAAATGGTCACGTGATTTGAGTATGTTCCCAAAGGACATCTAAGTAAAACCACTGCCATATTACAAATCACAATATAAATAAACAACTACTATTCTTCACATACAGCTCTATTCTCACTCAACGATTCACCCGAAACAATCGACGATCGTAATCTTTGTTCGTAAACAGTTAAATACTTTGTTTGAACGCACAAAACATCGTAACATCTATTCAATACAAATTTATTGATCGTCGAAGGTGCAGATAACGGAGATGAGTTATGGTAGTGCGAAGGTTTTAGGTGCGAATGTCAACGGCGATAGGATTTGGATGTGTTTGACACCCACGGCACTAGATAGCATCGTTCGATAGGCTTGAGGAGCGTTTAAATGTGATAGCTACTTGACAATGTTTTTTTATAAGATTGAAGCAGTAAACTAGCATTCAGTCCACGTGATGGTAAGTGGTCACTGTCCCCCATAGACGCCTATCTATCCATGGACATCTATCTGTAAACAGGTTCATATAGAACAAGGGATCTATTTGAAGTCAATTGCAGATGCGTTTCTACTCCCGAGGACTAAGATGTTCGCCTAATATAAAAGTGACTGGCACCCACACCCTTCCACTGAAAAACAAGATCGCTTCACGCTAGAAATGGGCGTGGCGGTGATACATCCCTGATCAAACCAAACCAACCTGCTTGTTAGTAGTCTATACATCCAACAGCCTTTGAAGTCTACTGCTGGACATAAATACGTATCTTCTCATGGGAATTTAAGCTAATGGTCGTTTGGTATGCATGTTGGTCACTTCAATGGGTGTTGATATTTCACAAAAACACCACTGTTCATGTCATAGATTTTTCCTATCGTCGCCTATTACGTGTTTTTTTTTTGTACATCAACAGAACACGGTACTATGATGTCGGTCTTGGTCTGAATACTCTTGTAATAATGAGTAAATGAATTTAATAACTTAATAAATAATGCAATTGGGAAAATGAGAAAAAAATTGTATTGAGCTATAATTCATCTAACGATTCAAAATCTTTCCTTCCATTACGCTACATATTAAAAATACTTTTGATATAATAATTTAAATGATAAATTTATATATACTTCAGATGTAGGCAGTTCGTAATGACTATCAGATAGATCTGAGAGTCGTCACCATCGGCTATCTGAGCATCCATAAAATCGAAACAGTATGCTTGCTTGCATCCTGCTCACAAAAATATCATATTGCTTCGTCAGGTTTATATATACAACTCACGATAAGTTTTATAATGTAAATTCAAGTGGTATTATTAATAGCGCGAGTAACTTATACAGTGTAAACATTCTGAGCGCGTGGGCCGGAGATGATGTCGAGTCGCAGGCGACAAGAGAACTGTTGAGCAATAGAGGATGTTGCTCAATGCACCCGCTACCAATTTACGAGCTCATCAATATTCTATTAGAATGAGCGGAAAATTGCGTCCGTGTTTTTATAACGCGATTGGTGTCGTGATTTATTGTATTTTGTATTCAAATGAAATTTCTAGCGTGTGAACTACTGGACCGGGTTAGATAAATACATTTTTAGATTAATATATTTGTATTTGGTGTACCCGATTTTACCAGCATAAAACAATGTAAAAATACACCTACATATATGTAATTGTACGATTATATACTTCCAAAAAAAATGAACTTTTGTAAAGGATTTTTTAAGTTATTGTGTAAATTGATGAAGTCTTGTTGATATGATATTAATAAGTACATATCATTACAAATATGCAATGTACCACTTCCAATGACCAAGCCTCAAGTACAGGAGATTCGTGGTAAACTTAGAATCAAGAATATTAACTTTGGCTACGCTTTCCAAAGAATTTTTCAATCATGTCAAATGAGATTTCTTTTGATCTTTTTTGTAAGTTCAAAAGGTAGTATGAACCCTTCGGGATTTTCCTCCACCACCACGCCTTTTTCTGCCGTACAATATCAATGTTAAGCGCTTCTGTATTGAGGTTTGGAGGTGTTGTAAAGGAGACAAAGTACGAGGGGTTGTACGAGAAGTTCCAACTTAGTTCTCAAGAATAGCAACGCATCTGTGTCAGCCTTAGGTATGACTGATCATATCGGGGGTTGGTTACAGATGTCCATGGACGGCAGTGACCACTTACTGTAAGGTGGACTGCATGCCCTTTCTACGTAATAATGATAGGATAATACCTATATTTTAAGAAAAGTCAAAACTAATGAAGCTGTAATAATAGTCACCTACACATCCATGTTTACATTTCCATATGCGCCCTTGTAAAGGAACAATCTCCACCCTACACACGTCTACATATGTGGGTAATCCCGCGAAGTAGCGTGGAAAACGGGAAAAATCCGCGAATAGCAGAAAGGGTGGCGTCTTCACATGTCAATGTAGGTGGGCGGGCCCCTGCGGCGATATTTTTCTTATGAGCCTACCCCTTCTGACGTATATACCTACTATTATCTATTATAAGAAAGCTTCCTTGATTCTGTTCAACGTTCACTTTAAGATACCTATGGCAGTTTCTTACGAAAATTAGTCTGTAATTTAAAATCTAGATATTTCTTATAACAGAAGTTGCAAACCAGCATGCAATCAATTTGATGGAATGTGGCCACTGTCACATATTATCATCCATACAAATCATAAAACGAAAGGCTCGTTCGTCTGTACATGGCATATTTCCAAAAAATAAAGTAGGATTGAGAATAAGAAGATAATATTAATAATCTATACATATAAATAAAATTGAAGTGTCTGTTTGAAATATCAAGATAACAGTTTTTTATCAAATGCATAAGGAAGTATATACGATACTGATAACAAAACATCAATTACTAGAATTTTTGTCTGTCTATCTGTCTGTCTGTTTGTTCCGGGTAATCTCTAAATCGTTGGACCGATTTAGACAGGACCTTACACTGATGAATAGCTGATGTTATAAGGCGTAACTTAGGCTACTTCTATTTTACAAAATGTTATTAGGGTTCCGCACAAAAAATTAAAACCCAAGAAACCGCCCGCGCTCTACGCGCACACAGCCACCGTCACTGCCAATAATGTCAGTTGCTATCAGTCATCTCTAACATAATGCCTAAATTGTATAAGATATTAAATTTCCGATATATGTAACTATATCAAGTAACATTTTTAAACGTGGGTACTACCGCGGCTCAGCTTATTTCTATATATAGGCAAAAAAATAAACAATAATTGTTTTGAGGACATATAATTAACTCGTACTAAGGGCACATCAGTGCTTTTAAATAAAAATATAGCATTCTACAATCTTGAATAAAATGAACTTAAACAGTAGGCACAGAAGTATATAAAACACTCAGATTACTAATAAAGCATAAAACGTTCAAGAATTCCATGAAAACAGTCATAAAACAACATTTTTGTTCGAAAACATTCTTACGCGTCTCCACTATACTACTTACAGACGAACGGACAGTTTTATCTGCCAATAAAACGTTTTTATTGAACCCTAATTTGGCCTAATGAAGCTAGTATCAGCGCTAATTCTAGATCGAAGCTATGCAGCCTCCGTCTCTCATTAAGGTACTTATTTCACGATGAACGAGAAACGATGAACTGTTTTTTTTTTATCTTGAAACAATGCTGTAATATTAAAAATAAATTTTCTTCAACAAAATTAAAAATTTTGATATTTAATTGGTTTTATGATATAGCACAGAAAAATTAGGATAATTTTGCTCTGGAACAAATGTGAACAATATAAAAATCCAGCTTTGGGAACTTTCATAAAAATCTCGAAATATATGAATCCGTGGGCAGAAAAAAGCTTTAAACTAACGTTAAAGTTCAATTCACAAAGAGCAGAAAAAGTCCACGTAGCGTTAGGACAGAATAATATTAAGTATTACTAATTAAACCTTATTTTAAACTACAATTTATTTTAAAAACAAAACTTAATAATATTTGAGTAAAAATGATCAACTTTATGCTAACAACGCTTAACGCATCTCGCTAGTAATGTCTCGGTGGACCCAAAGCCTAGACTGAGGAATCAGATATTAAAAGCGCAAGAAGGTTTTATGAGCTAACTTATTAAGGCCTATACGAAAATACCATAGATTACACCACATCGACGGTGCGAGACGTACTATTTCACAAAGTCACACTTAAGACCAGTAAGACACTGGTCCTTATATTTAAGACCATAGGCCTCAAAGTCTCAACTTTCGTAACATTAAAATATATACTTGTGAAATATTAACACGTTTTATATAATTGAGTCTTGTTAAAGACTTTTGTTAACAAGATCTTATTAAATAGTTTTTGCATTTGTTAATGAAGTTATATGTTTTATAGAGTAATTATCTAGTACAGTAGAAATGGCAGTCGCAAATCAGCAATTGGTTTTTATTAACAAGACGGTTAGCAAAGGTCTATCAATTACTTACTGACTAAAGCAACGTTTTTGTTAAAAACAATCGCCATTTCTGGCTTAGGTAAAAAGCAGTTATTAACCGTTATGCTTCCGAAAAAAATTAATATCCACTTGAAAAATTGTTAAACGTAAAAGATTTTTTATCAGCTTCAAGTATTAAATGAGCATGCAGTCAACCTGATTCTAAGTGGCCACTGCCCATGGACATCTGTAACTGATAACATTTGACGACCTACGTGGTGGAGCTGTCACCATACCGGTCTGACACGCAGTGGGTCTCGGGTTCGATCCCCGGCCAGATAGACATCTGAATGATGAGTTTAGATTTCTGTTCTGGGTCTGGGCGTTTGTGTATTCGTCTTTGTGTGTCCATGACACCCACGACACAGGAGACAATCCTACTGTGGGGCTATGAGTGTACAAAGTGTTTATGTTTGTCTGTAACTTACTTAATATTTTATGGTATACCGAGTGGGATCGACCGTACAGGTACGACCGCCTCACCTATTTCTAGCGTGATTTTTTTTTATAGTATCGAAGTAGCAAACAAGCATGTAGCCCACCTGATGGTAAGTGGCTACTGCCGCCCATGGACATCTGTAATCAACCCTAGGTGAGCTCAAAGTTTCACCTAAGGTTAGCCATAGAAACGTTGCTACCCCTGAGGACTAAGATGGAATGCCTCGAAAAAGTATGTCTCCGGAACACAACAGCACATAGCATTGCTGTTATTAGGCAAAAATAGGTGAGGCGGTGGTGCTTCCGGAGTCGAACCACATAGAGTTCTACCACCTTCAAATTCTTGCATTTCGGTGGAAAGGTGTTGCCAGCTCTCTTTCATATGAGATGACCATTTTGATACTCGAGAGTTAACGCAACTGAAATTTACTTCACATAAAATCTCTGTTCTATATGAAGTTGCTTACAGATAACCGTGGGCGGCAATGATCGCTTAGTGTCAGGTGGACTGCACGGTTGCTTTCCACTTCAATATAAAGAAATACATATGTCCATGTATGCAAATTTTATAATGTTCTCATGTTTCCTAATTTCACTATCTCTTTTCTTTTAGTTCAGATACTCATAAAAATGTTTAGGTATTTTGCAAAATTCGATTTCAAGGAATTTATCAGCCTTTGATGCTATCCAGAAAGACATAACTGCAGTCAACTTGCACTTAAAAATAGACCTAAAGGTTAGACCAACAGAGTTGAATTCGCCTTATTGATGAAGGGTAGTTAGGGCATTAAGGGATGATTCTCATATGTTACGTGTATGAACACGTAGGAAGGGGTACGTGGAGGCGGGTAGGTTAAGAAATAAGAAATATAGCTTTTTTTCGCAGTCTTCGCTATTGGCGAAGATTTTTGTAAGGGTTGGACTTCTGATTTATAATATTTATGTTTTTGTACATCATATGTGATGAACTTATAAATTTTGACTTTTCTATAATCATAATGGTCTCACATAAAGTTACGGTAAGACCATAATAAATAAAATAAATTCATAACTTACAAACTATGTTTTCCGAATCCTTGAATCAAAATTCTGTTTTCTCAAAATCGATTACACTGTCTCTTACGTGACAAATAAAAAAACTAATTATTAATATAACAATTTTCAGTTCTCAAAACGAACTCTAAAAGTACTATGTTATTTTTTGTGAAGCATTCATTCGTACCATTTGCAAATTAATACACAAACATGTACGAAAATAGGTACATTAAAAACGAATATATGCCAAACATCCGAAAGTATCCATTAAAGCAAATAACTCAAGCAGACGACGGAAAAAATATTTCCGCAACGTCCCAAGTAATATTAAAAACCTCTTAGCGTTATCGAAATGATTTCATTTTCTCAATACGCGCATATTTTCATACTGCGCGAATGACATATCACGTTCAATCATAATATAGTTTCTTCGAAGTAAAACCTCCCCTATATCGACGCTGGAAGGTGAGTTTTTGCACGTTGAAAATAACAATTCCTCTGTGATTCCATACGATTTCACCGAATAATGATTTGCTTCGTAATGAGAGCGGCGCGAATAATATTCTGAGAGGAAAAATGAACGTTAAAAACTGGATTGGACTATTTTTCTGAGGGCGTCTTAGATTTATTATTAGATTTGTTATTTTAGGCACTTTTTGATCTCAAAAAACGTAGCTATTCCTAACTCTGTCTATATTGTTCTGATTTTAAAAGCTGTTCTAAATGGCAAGGAAAAAATATTTATACGAATAGTTCCAACTTAGTCGATAGTAGTAGGTAGTTTGTGATCGATTTTTGACCGATCTTACTTGGCATCAAGTGTTATGTAGTGTCAGTGTAGTGTCTGCCACTACAACTATTCCCGTGTATGTCAAAAGAGGCGACCAAGGGACAACATCCGGGAAATTGACAGCAGCGGTGGCCTGTATAACATGAGCACCAACTGCGGTCATCAAAGTTCTGGGCGCGGTGACTACTGACAAAACCCCCAAATAAACAAAGCTTATTTCCACTAGGAAATTTTAAAGGGCTGATGAAGTTTGGATCGACATTTTTTTTTGTAAGTCCGTGGACGCAAAAATCACTTAACATCAGGTGAGTTACATTCTCGTTTGATGCTACCCACGAACATCTATGCCCGACTATAAATATAAACAGCATTCTTGATAACCTAAATTTCAAATGTGATGCCACTTACTATTATGAGGACTATTTAATGTTTCCCTCAAACCAGAATACATCAAAATTACAGTTTTATAAAATACAAGGATAGAATCATGAGGTTCAATTCCGAAGGCTCCACCGCGACACCTATTTCTGTCTTACTATAGCATTGTTAAGGGCTGCTGTGTTCAAGGCTGTGAGGGAGACATACTTATCCGATATTTGAAGCTTGCAAGTGATTGAAAAAGCTATTGTAGGTTACTCCAGAGCACCAACGCTACTACTATTTTTGCCTACAAGATCAGTTCTGTTTCGGTCTAAAAGCAATAAGAAATAGGTACTAAAGCGAGGCGTTGCAGGTTGCACTTAGTTCTAAGTGGTTGTTCCCCGAATCTGTGACCAATCTCAGGTAGGATACCTATCACGGGTGACTATGGATGTCCGTCCATGAGCAGTATAAGTGGCCACCCATCATTAAATGGATCGTATGCTCGTTGGCTACTTCTGTTTTATAAAAACAAAAGAAATAACATCCAAGAACCTTACGACATTTGGTTCTTTCTATTATATTAAGAAAATTTTAATTTTAATCTTGGTCCCATCCAGTTGCTTAACTCCTTGAAGGAAAATGTGGGTTCTTCCGGAGTTTATTATTGCTGTTAGGACCCCTCCTTGTCATGCAAACTATCCTTACTTACAAAATATGTGGTTTTGAAGTTATACGTCTTAGTGTTGACGATGTCAGTGAAGTCTTATTTTATATATTTATTTTATTTTAATATATATTTGTATTAAACAGAATATTAGCAGCAACTGGAATAAATAAAATATGATTTATATGTTATCAGTATGCTTATAAAAATAAAATTCATGTGTATTTGACATGTTAATAAATAACTATAAAAATAAATAAATTATAACTTATTTACTAGGGCGAAGAAAGATGACAATTAAACCAATAATGGTATAAAAACGCCATAAAATCAACCAGATTGAAAATTAATATAAATTATGAACATTTTTTTCACAATTTTGTTTCGAAACTGCGTCATGTTAGAACCGTGTACTCGAGTCGGTTCCCCAAACATGTGGGTGACTAACAAGACGTTGCAACTTTCATCTCATTATTGCTCAGCACAGATACTACAAAAGCTTGGAGCATTGTCGTAAAGACGGTTACATTTTTCATAAAATACTTGTCGAAATACCTCCCACACGGCCCCGGGTCATGACGTAACGAGTGCCAGCGTGTATGAAGACTCTTAACTCGAAAGCCACTCCACATCATCCTTCTCCATCCCGCTCTACAGCACAGAAGGGAACGAGACAGATGCAACACAACTCCGTCATATTTTTCTCTTTACCACCCTCGCTATCTGAAGCGTTCTTTTACATAAAAGAGGTTCTCGAGAAAATAATAACGGGGCAAAGGGCACCCAACTTTCGCTATCCTGCTTTGATTTTCGACTTCGCAAAGAATTCGTAAACCACAAAGGGAATCGCGGCCGATATTAAGCAAGGATTTAATTTACAATATACATTACCTGCTCCAACAATATAATTGTTTGTAAAAGATTTTGCAAGCGATAAAACGGTTTTGGGTCAGCTTAGCGCAAATTGGCCTGGGCCTACCGCACACATACAACGGTTATATCGATCAATCAGTTTAGTGAAGTCAAGCTTGTACAATTTTATGACGACCAAACAATTTAGTAAACGATAATACAATTTTGCAAGGTTGTAGGGCATCTATGGTTCGACCGGGTAGGTGACACCGCTATACCTATTAGCTACACACTACACCTAGCGTTAAACAGTTCTTGCGTTACCGTCTCAGTTTCATATGAGGCGACCATCTTATTCCTCGGGATTAGCAAGACATCTGTGATTGACTTCAAATAAATTGTTTGCTTTATATGAAGTTTTTTTTACCTTACTTATATTTGTTGATGAAGTTAATGAAGTTGCCATCAGATGTACTGCATGCTCTACTCAATACACATTGAACTCTCGGTTACTAGATTTACCTTGTTTTTATTTTTTTATTGCCGATCGAGTTGGTCTCATATGCATACATTTTTAACCGAACCCCCAAAGAAAAGAGGTTATCTATTCGTCACGTATAATTTTTATATACTTTAAAACTAAACAGTTGTTCGTAAAAGTTTTATATATATGCGCGCAGCCTTAGCCGTTTACAAATTACTTGGTCTCATGCGACTTATTTAGTCATGTTATTTTGTTTGCAGCTGATGTAGATGTGGAGGCTAATATAGCAAACATAAATTATTTGCCGTGAAAAAATACTGCGCGTTTTGTAGGACATTAAAAGAATAATGAAGTGTTTTGTGCGTTGTCAATGTGACTCCAGTTTTGTCGCAGCCCATATTTCATACGCGATAATGTCTATAAATTGCGTGTTGGTATTAAATAAAACATTAACACGACATCCATTGTTACTATTACGTACGAAACTATAAATATAAATAAAATTGAATCGTCTGTTTGTAAGTTTAAAATTACTTAAATTACTGAACATGTGTAGTTATTTCACTATACCATAAAATGCTGATACGAGCATAAACGCTTAAACGGTATTTTGCCTTCATGAATTTCACTATCGATATTAAAAAATATCAAAACATAACTTTCATAAAATTCTCTTCAGCCACAATGATACTCCTCAGATTAATTTTAAAGTAGCCTTTTTAGTATGCATACATATAGATAATTATCGTATAATGAATTAAGGTTCCTGGATAGCAAAAGAAAAATCCGCGCGGTAAACCATGTTTTAAAACACTCGAACTACTGCTAAAGATTAGCAACAGTAAAAGATTTGTTAAATGTCAATGTCATTTCAATCGATTCCATCAATCAAGCCAATCAATTTTACAATAATTTGCTGTGGTCTATTTAAACAATGGTAGCGAGGTATTGTTGCAAAGTGCAGATTCAAAAATCTTACGTAATAAGTGTATTTTTAGAACTCCATACCCCAAAAGGGAAAAGGAACCCTTATTGGCAAACAATAAAGGGATCCTATAACGAGTTCCACAGAAACGCTTAAATGTGTCAAATTGAAATTTATATCAAATACTCAAACTTCCAATTCAACGCGATCAAAAGATATTGCCGGTTTGTTGCGTATTTTTTGCATATTTTGCGATTTCACAAAGGACTACTATTGAATACTTTTCGTTGACATGAAATTTGGCCATAAGCAATATTTTGTAGGATATATAAAATAACAACACATGACAAAAACATGAATTTACTATTCCAAATACGGAACCCTCCGGTGTCGAGTCACTCACACTTGGCCAGTCCATTTTATTTATATTAAAAACATAACGGTATTTACTTTAAAATTAAGGAAAACAGCGAATTAAGGAGAATAAGAAAATGAGAAACAGTGGCATTGGAAGCCACGGGTATCGTATAGGTGTCTTGAGAGATGATATGGAAGTCATAGACATACAAGTACACCGTGCTACAATGCTATATTAATGTGGCGGTGAAAACTATATTTTTGAAGTAAAACTTCTTTGGAATAGTTGTGATGAAATGAAAATGCGTTACGAAAAAAAAATTATTGACGCTACAACTAGATGGCGCTGTACCCCTTTCTTACTCACGCTAACGATTTTACTTCGTAGCTTGTATAAGAACTCAAGTTTGATATATGCGAAATAAAGGTCCGAATATGTGCTGCAGTAATTACTCAATCCATTTTTGAAAAAGCATAAGTCTTAATATTCTTATGCAATTTTTTTTATTTATAATTATTAGATTTCATTTATGCCGTTTGATATGCACAAATACACTTTTTTACAGAGAACCGTACTATACAGAAACAAAGAGTTATATCCTAACTACTAAAAGCGATACGTACCTTCCTACGAATTCGCAGCATTGCTAATGCAAGAATCCTGCATCGCAATCTACGAACTGCAAGAAAAACTAAAAACGGCCAAGGCATGGCATTCTAACATGTTTCCCATAGCTGGCGTACGAAACATTTTAGTCGCAGACGAGGATTTTATGACGACAAATGATAAAAATACTCAACGTTTCATTGTGGAACTCTGGGAGAAATTTTTGTGCGCCCTCATATATACGTGTATGTTTACAGAAGGGCGAAGTTATTTGCCTTCACTTCTCTTCCGTCCATTTGCCCCCAACCTCCCACTTCCGGTTCCCATATTCCACCTACCACCCTTCTAGAACCCAGAGGAAAGTCTACTCTATACGCGTCAAATAAGCCCGAAGTTCCTTCAGCTGTGAACACGCTATTTTTCTTTGGCCTCCTAAAGTAACGTAGTGACGCGCAAGACGCAAATACGAACTTTCGAATAAGAGTTACACGTTCCAAATTGGATTCTGTGGCGCAAAGGCATTTGCGTCTGTTCGCGGCCGTACGCCTCCCGGACTGTACGAAAAACATATTTTTCAGATAACGACAATGAGAAAGGAAAATATTCAGATGGAAATTCTCCGATACAGCGCGTCGGGTGCGCCCGCGTGGAAGATATTAAGGGGCGTGTTCTACTTAGCGATATTTCTTCATGGTACTTTGCTTTTATTACTAATACGATATCGAATACCGTTTGTCGTATATCATAGAATGGCGTGCATTAAAAATATATTACGATTCCCGTAACAATAAGCGAAAGGTTTAAAAACATTTCTTTTGTGAAATGTTTTCCTCTCGACAATCTCAAATTAGGGATGAACTAAAGCGTCCCGAAAATTATTATACGTTCAGCCCAGCGGGGTATTAAGTAACATGATATTAGCATCCCTCAGTGGAAAGAGACAAATGCGGATTAAATGCTTAATTAGAGAGGGACGGCACGAGAGGGGGCGATCTTGTCTAAAGGACATTGGCCTCTAGGGCACGCGACCGTTGATTCGAACTCCTTTTTAATTCTTTTTTATTAATTGTAGTGCGACCGGGTTTTTACAAGTATCTCGTAATAACAAAATTGGCTAAATATTCAATTGGTTGTACGTCCTTTTCACTTTACAATAAAATGTTAGATCTATGCAACCTATAACATTATGAAGAAATAATTGTTAAAGTACCTTTATTAATGACAAACTTCGGTCATGTGCACCTCGGCAATGAGTATCCTATGTAAAACAATATATGTGTCAAACTTTAGCAGATTACGACCAGTAGTATTTGCGTGAAAGACTAAAAAACACACATACGTCCTAACAAACTTAGGAAAATTACTGTGTAATATTTATTTTTCATTAATATTCGTATAGTACGTACATATGTGGTTAGGTTTTTGTACAAACAAACCTCAATCAACAATGTTTTAAAAAGCAATCAAAACTCATTTTCTTACCTACAACCATTTTCCCCCACTTATCTTAATTTCTACTAATAAATTACTTATTCCCATTTCTAAACGACGAGTATCAACACCGGGCGGTCGGGCAACATGTCTCAGACGCCCCAGCTTCCTTCGTGTCATTAAAGAGCTTTTTCTCAACGCACCGTCGGTTTTATACTTCTTAATGGGCAAAACGGGCGGTTTCTTTAATGTAAACTTGGCAATGAACGCCCTGATAACTAGGGGAAAACTCGCCAAAATTGGGTCGGTCTTTGACTTAATTTTTTTCGTCAAGGTCGCCATAATCAATAGGGCGCTCCAAAATTAAGCCTCCAAGTAATTAGATATTTGGGGTATCGATTTTGGGGTAGGTCGGTAGACAATCGATGCTTCGCGTTCGGAATTAATGAGTTCAACGAATTGTATTGCGTGGATGTTTTCATTT
>MOOZ01000093.1:1260691-1270882 GCA_002930495.1 Cecropterus lyciades | reverse complement strand
CAATAAATTAGTATGAAATCGCATTTGGTGTGAATCACTTGTGTCTTACCTTCATACTCCACAAAACCGCAAACAGACACGCACCACATACTTCACACCTACATCCTAAATTTGGCTCAAGTTTATATTTCTGAACATAAGGTTGTTAGAACTATGCTTTTCAAAAATTGATCGGACATCTTATTTTTAATATACCAAATTTGAACCCTCATAAAAACTACGAAGTAAAATCGTCAATGATCGGAATTCAAAAAGCAGTACAGCGTTCTCTAATTGTGGAATAGACGCCTGCTTTCCGTAATGCGTTTTCGTTTAATCGAATTTCAAATCAAAACGATTCTAAATAAGTTAACTTCAAAAACTGCCAATAATAGACAGAAGTATAGCCGTAGTACCGGAGTCGATCCACGAAAGTCTAACGCCTTACAAATTAATCCACACGACTCTACACACCCGTAATTATTTGTCCATTCCTTTATAGATGTCATTTCAATTAGTACTTAACAAAGCTGACTAATTTGCGCTACGAGGCCATTTTGTATTTTTAATGAAGTGGATATTGTTAGTATAACTGACTGGACAAATAGCACTTATCTATATTTATATTACCAAAATATTTCCATTTGCATATCAGTCATGCTAATTGGGTACCGTTATCCATATCTTTTGTGAGGGCATTCGCTTCGAATTGAAGATGTCAAGAATTTGAATATTAGTCGCATCAAATCGGTGTTTGTATGTCTTCGTTAACGCTTTCGTAACGTGTACCGGTACGTGATTAATCGCCACCCGACGGCTAAGAAACATTAGTTTTAAGCGTTATTCGGTTGGCGCTGGCAGCGTGTGGTTTCAGTGTTAACACGTAATGTACTTAAAAATATTCAGACAAGAACCCGACTGCTTAAAAAGATATTTTTGTTTTTATAATGTTATCTATATTTAATTTACCGCTATCTATAGGTTTCCGAACAAAAATAGTAACATCAACAAAAGTCAAAATAGTAAAATAAAATATTATACCAATATTGTCATGATAATAAAAAAGTCATCACTCTTTCCCCTTTTTCCCTTATTTATAGCCGCGATTTAAAAAAAAACCTTATGTAACTCTGGAAACGTAAACGGTTCTAATGATATGTCATACGTCTATAATAATATAAAATATATGTTTATAATTAAAATATAGGTGTTACCTAATACCTAACTCGTTGTAATTTGATGGGAAGTATTATTTTTAACTTTTTGAATTTTTGCTCACATATCTTAATAGCGTTGGGTGATTGCTTAGTTTTAATTTTAATTTTTTAATACCTACATAAAACAATCTACAATAATTTTAAAACTTGCGAAAAAATACAAGTACAATATAAAAGTAAATTTGTAATAAATCACAGACTTTAATATTTGGCAAGATTAACCCAAAACTTGTGTACATATATGTTACGAGTTGGAAAAGTCGGTAATTCTGTTATGTCGCGTGAATTGGACGCTAAATATTTTGCTCGCATCGTATCAACTTTCCCAGCTAATATCACGGTTAAAAGCCACAGTTTAAACACCAACAGAGGTTACAGTTATACAATTTTATAATTTTATCCTATTTTCTTTACGTTCCCACTGCTAAGGTAACTCACAACTGTATAAGGTCTTCATTCTAAAATGTTACAATGAACTCTTTTCGGATATTTTACATTCCACAAACCAAATAAAAGACCTGCCTCGTTTACGATACCAATCTATGTAGACATATCTAGTCTTTTAGGATACTTAAAAGTTGTCTATATTATATACTTAAACATTGCCCGAAAGTTTTGTAAAAAAGTTTTCTAAAAATTGTTTCACACACAGGTAAAACAAATAACAAGGCGATTTTATTCAATAAAGTACTGAAAGGAACTTTTACGATTCTTAAATCAAAAACCTTCTACTACGTTGAAAAACCATATTAATATTTTTTGAACTACTTTTTTGCTTCATTCAATGTAGATGCACATACGCGAAGCTCCTTTTTGTATAATATGTATTATTTAGTGTATTGTCTCTGTGTTTTACTACTCTGTGCTAAAAGTTCCAGCGTCTTAAAATCAATTTACGTGCGGGCGGCTCAAAGAAAGAATTTCTCATAAGACGACCCGTTGAGGACACGTGCCCGGGCGCAATAACCTGCCCTGCGTTGTTTAGGCTCCGGCTTTGCTAACTTAAATAGATTCGGGTTTTGCATTAAACAAAGCGGCTCGGAAGATCCGGGTTCATATCCGGGGTAGCTTATTTAAATTTGTTCATTGCTTTCGTAGCCCCACACTAGGATTTTCTGCCGTGTCATGGGTACCATAAACACCGTAACCTAGAACAGAATCTAAACTTCATTCAAATGTCTATGCCTAACCGGGGATCGAACCCGGAACCCACTGCGTGGCAGATCGGCATGGTGACTGCTCCACCACGTGGATTATCTACGTAGTAAAACTTTACGTGGTACGTCTCCGGATGCACTATCGCTACACTCATTTCTGCCTGATAACACAGCGCTGCCCTGTTCTGGTTGTGGTGTACTTATCCGACGCGTGTCAACTCAGTCATCAGGGTTAGCAACATATCCACGGGCGACCTCCGGTGGGATTGTGATCTTGTATTGAGTTGATCAGACGGTCATTACCATATGATACCATGATCGATTTTATTTTAAACTTTTGCCTTTTTTTTGATTCATTCTCACGTGATTTATTGATAAAAGTTTCCTCATGACGTTTTCATAAGGAAACCTACATAACGGAAAATTTTCTATGATGTTCTAAAAACTAGTCTACAAGCCTACCAGCGGGATAGACATACTTAAAAACTTCAAATTGTAAAAAAAGTAAATATTGACTTTGACCTAAAATTCCATAAGGTTGTATATCTGTGAGTCTTAAATCTATCTATTATCTCTAGGATATGTACAAAGTACTTATCCTTGACCAAGTTAATGGACATAAATAGAGAACCTTAATACCTCTCATTGTGAAAATAAACATACTCATCAATAAAACAATCAGTTAGTGATGGGCGAAGCAATCAATACCGTAATATACGCAGACAAAGTGAAGACAATGTTACCCAACGAGCCTTTACAAAGCGATAATTCGCGAAGAATCCTCAGTATCTAAAAGAAAGAATTTGCAATAACGTTCTAGCCCCGCCCACTCACACACGTACGTACTATTGGCGAGCGTGTATTGGAAAAATGGGGGAAATCGGGGAAAAAGGCCCCGTATGGAGAAAGAGTTGGGAGGAGTTTCGCTGAGATATGCAGACCTTGGTATGTGGCACGTATGTGAGTTATTCGCATTGTAATAGTTGCAAACTTCGTTCGGCTAACTCATTACTGTTTTCAGATGTTTTGATTTTTTTAATATGTGGTAAATTGGCGGCTACCTTACACAAAGACTTTTACTACAGAGAGAGTAACACATATTATAAATGCGAAAGTTTCTGTTTCTCTTTCTGTTTGTTACTATTTCACGCAATAACAACTGATCGGATTACGCTGAAATTTGCCACACAGATATGACTTGGATTAACAAATGGAATACTCATTACCGTGATAAACATGATGAAAACGGGCGGAGCCACGGGAGTGAACTGGTATTTCATACAGCAACGTAAGTCCGCCAGTGTTTTGGGAACCATGTCTCACTCGGACATTTTCGATCGTTTATTTTTATTATATTTTACTTTTTATTTTGTATGTATGGTGTAGTGTAAATATAATATTTTTGTTAATTGTATGTTATTAATTAATTCTAAATAAAATCCATAGCTCCACTTCATATAGTTTTAAATATGTAGTAGGTATTTCTTCATATAGTTTTATATAGTTTTAAATAGTAGGTATGTTTATGAGGTAAAGAAATTTTTATTAACAATTAAAATAACTTTTACGAGAAATTATAAAAGGGACATATACTTATTACATTATTATGTTATTATTACAAAAAATATCATAATTATTAAACTCATTTTAAACTCGTTTCATATGTATTCCCAGATTACAAGTTGCTCACAAAAAGTAACATAAATTCGAGGCATGAAAATCTCATTACATATTAATAATCAGTTAAGATAAACATACACGCTGACAGAGAGACATTAAAAAATAACATTTCAATACCGCATACGAAAATAACAATCATATTATAGTTTAATCATTAACATAGATTAAAATAACCTTAACACAAACGAAAGCTTAATCGCAGATTTTACTGTTTGCAAAAGGTTGATTTAATACTTAACCGTAAACTGCGACAAGAACTAACGGACAAAAGAACAAAAAGATTCCGTATGGAATCCGATTGTCAGTGAGTTCTATGGCAGATCTATGCCCAATGGAACAGTAATGGGTTGTTAGTGATATTGTGTAGCCAATTCCCATCAGATAATGGTAAGTAACTACTGCCGCCCTTGAACATCTGTAAGCAGCTTAATATAGAACAGGGGTTCTTTTTGAATTCGATCACAGATACGTTACTACTCCCGAGGACTAAGATGGTCGCCTCATATATGAGTAAGCCAGCAACCACACCCTTCCATCGAAACGCAGAACTGCTTCACGCTAGAAATAGGTGTGGCGGTGGTCCCTTTCAAACTACATACACTGGTTCTACCACCTAGTATGTGGATAACTACAAAATGAAACCAACATTCTATTTGTATGCCCACGGAACCCTAAAAAGCGTGCATGCAACACGACAACACAGATTCCAAACTGTAGAACATTCCGCGCGATAACGAATATAACTAGAAACTAAAAAGGCCAGAAGTCTTACTTCCGGAGCATGAGTGAGCCGTGTCAGACTTGCGATATTACGAAACTTTGTACAAGAACATTTTATTAATGGTTGAGCTTCTTTCATAGTTATTCCTCATAAGGTTGCATTTATACTAACACAAAATATTCAAATTTGTTCAAAATGTTTACGTACCTACATATATGAATTGGGATTCGAATATAGGGCTATAAACCAATCAGGATAGAAGTTAAACTTCGGTACGTCTGGAAAATATCAATATATAATTTAAGTAGCATCTTGTTTACCGAAAATGTATTGATTTACTGAAGTTCATTTTAATAATATTATAAAGTTTATGAGGATGTACATGTGTTTGTTACACGCAAATATAACTGGTCGGATTTTGGTGAAATTTGGCACACAGATAGTTCATGGCCTGGTTTAAGTTGGGATCATCGTTCTCACTCATTACCATGGTAAACATGACCGAAGCGGGTGGTGTCGCGGAAATAAGCTAGAATATGTAAAAATAAACGAATTATGAAAGACGAATAAAGAATTAAGAGTTATTACAGAATGAAGAAATTTTGCACTAATTTTTTTTTAGTCGAGATCAGTTTACCCGATAATAACACATCTTTAAACCTTATTAATATAGATATTTCAATTTTTCTTAGGACACCTTTGGATAGCTCTGTACAAATGGTAACTCTAACCCATAATCCATCGAAGAATGAATTTGCACCCTCAGACAAATGAACTTAGAACGCTCGATGTTTCAACCGTCCCTCATTATAACATAGAATTTCCCGTTTCGAATTATTGACTACGGAACGCTAAACACACCGTATGTAACCAAAGAACTACAAACTAAAAGCCAAAAGTCTTACTTGAGAGCATGAATGAGCCGTGTCAGACTATCGCGATATTGCAAAACTTTACCCAAGAACTTTTATTAATGGTCGAGGCCAGTCTTTTGTTCACTCACACTGCCTTTCAAGACTTTATTTACACCAAAGTTGTAAATTTAACTCTTTAATCGCCTCCCTACTTAGGTCTGTGCCCTTAGTAAAAAATTATTACGTCCTTAAAACGTCCATTGTTTACGTTTCCGTCCAATCATTGCAATTTACATGGCACGTTTGAAGGTGGTAGAACCCTCTGTGTTTCGACTCCTGAAGCATTACCGCCACACCTATTTCTGCTTAATAACATCCGTGTTAAGCCAATGCTTATGTATTCTGGTCTGAAGGGTGTGGTAAGGGAGACATACTTATCTGAGGCGATCCAACGTAGTCCTCACGCTTCATAGCAACGCTTCTATAGGCAACGTCAGGTTAAACTTTAATCTAATCTGGTGTTGATTACAGGTGTCCATAGACGGCAATTACCACTTATTACCATTATGTGGACTGCATGCTCGTTTGCTACTTCACTATTATAAAAAGAAAAAACGTTTACGTTTTTATTTACAGTCATGCAGGTTGCAAGATTACTGAAAACTTTGTGATGATGGGCAAAAACGTAAAGGATTGTTTGAGTAAACGTAATAAATTCGTACTTAGGGTACTGTACTCAATCCGTATTATATTTGTCTTATCACGTCTCCCATTAAGGACAGTGTTGCCGAAGTTCTGTATGACTTGTACCAAGTTTTATTGCAGTAAAACATTGCTAAATGTTGAGTTTTACGACTTAAAGATAAAATATTTTACTTGCAATGTCATACTTTGTCAAAGTTTCAGTTATTAGTCTTGTGTTATGTTTTATTTATATTTTTCATACTTTCGTTAGGGGCTAAGTCTTACTGGAACTACGTATCACGGATCACTACGTATTATGTTAACGAACTATGTAATTTGTAAACTGAAAAAGAAATGTCTCTGTATTATCGCAGTATACCTGTTGGTGAGTGGCCACTTTCGTCCATAGACATTTGTAATCAACCCCAGACCCAGATTCGAGTCCTACCTGAAGTCGACTACAAGCACGCTGCTTTTACTTGAGGACTAAGTTGTAACATCTCGTCATTACTTCTTGCCACACCGCAAAAACCAAATCACGGGAGTGCATAACAGTATTATTAGATAAAAGCTTTTAATAGAGGTACATGTAGGTAGGAATGGTTCCTACAGATCCGAACCACAAACGTACAGTTACGTACAAAGAACACTACTTCCAATCCACTTAAAGTAATCTAAATAAACAGGGCAAATCCGATGTCGGTCGCAAAAAAATCATTCACATTCATGCTTCAGACTTGCTCACTTATTTTCCGACGCTTTTTTTCGTCTCTCGAATAAGTCTACGGTATCTGTGAACCAATTGTATTTAATGTTCAATCTATATACGAAGCTGTTATGTACATGCATTTACTCGAGTCTCCTGTCCTTTGCTGGCACATTTGTTGTCCCTGTCGCTGGATTTCCAAGCGCCAAATCCTACTTATAACGTCTCTTGGCTCAGCTGAAATGGATTTTTTCTGATGTATCTCACTCGATCGGTTTTGATACTTAAAAACCATTTTATATTAATCTTGTGAGAATTTGTTGAATTAAAATTAATATTTTAAAAGTAATTTATGGTTAAAGTGAAAAGCATTTAAAAAGAACCGAAACTACTGTCAATAAATTTAAATTGTATTTAACTTGGACCTATTGTATCCAGGAAAATACGACGATAGTCATGGTAAGATTAATAGAACTCTATTATATTGCAAGCCAATATTTATGACGCACACAAAGCTATTATCAGAAGTATAAACCATAAAAAGGCCATAATACTTTAATGAATCAGGGTCTACTGACTTTATAATTATATATCAATTACAATAAAATCATAATAATAAGAACCCAAAAACATTACGAATATAGGCAATCGCATCAGTGCTCAGTGTTATGTCTTTCTAAAACTAAATAATTGACACTAGTGTCATCTATCCAGTTATTTTGATACGCTATATGTAAATTATACTATAAATAAACATCAATGCATTAGCAAGAAAGTTTAGTGAGCGAAATTTAGCTCTGTTTTGTAATTTAAAACCTAAAACGAATGAAGCACGTTTTGGCCTCACGCCAAGATTAATTTTATTCCGCCCTTTCCCTCTTGTAACATGAATGCCTAAAACGTGTAAAAACGTCCAAAAGTTCTATATAAACGAGCTACAGTAACCTAAATAGCTAACTAGGACGTTTTAGTCACTGTAGGACGTTTACATAAGCTTGTGGTTTAGCAGAAATAATAGAATTTGGCTTTACTTTTGTATGTCCCGTGATATTTAAGGTCACAGGTGAAATTACATGTGCAAGCCGGGAATATTTGAGTCCTAATACTGTATCAAATCGCGGTTCTATTATGTAACATCAATTTGATGTAGACAATAATAGTAATGTAAGGAAACATAGAAAAATAACATCGACCATCATACAACCGGCGTAAGTTGCGTGCATAAAATATTAATCCAAGATATATATTTATTGATTTTTAGTAAAATAAGCTAGGTTATTTACAAAAAGTAAGTAAACATAACTAAAAGTACTTAAGTAAGCAAACAGAGAGACCGTTTACTAATAAACAATATGATGATACACGTACTGTACGTATTTTTATTTTATAATTAGCGTCAAGATTACTAAATCCAAGTAGAGAAAGAAGAAATGGCACGGTACGCACAGAGAGATATTTCTTTATATTCAGCGACACGACCACTCCAGGGAAATATACGTTCTAGCTAGCGCATCATCCCGGCGTCGCTCGCATAATGACTCCAATGTGTTTTAACGAATATAAGTTTATTGGCGATTTTTCTACGTATTCACCAAAAACATAAAAACATACGTAGCTTATAAAACAATGCTTATTATATATGTTTTATGAGCCTATTTATCAAGTGGTCGCTGCCTTCCATGGACATCTATAACTAATTCCACATAGAACAGAGATTCTACCTGAATTCAGTTACAGATTCGCTACCACTCTGGAAGACGATGATCGCTACATGTCTAAGCTAGCTGGCAAATACACTCTTTAACGTAACGCATGAATTGTATTACACAACATATTTCTAGCATAATTTAAAATACACCTTGCAAGGTATAACCAGCTTCATCGTCTTTAGTTAAACTACGTAAACACTAAAACTTAGTAACCAATAGCAACAAATCTATATCCCATATTTACCTCCTCTTTTGTTCTATTCAAACGCCATAATTTAATAGCCTTTGTCACTAAACAACTAAGATGAATTCATGGACTTTTAATTTGTTAAAGTCCGTCAAACATAAACTAAACATACTGAAATGAACATACCTACATATACGCTCGAAAAATCTTACCTAGCATTTGTGCAGGTACATCATACGTTTACGTTTTCGCCATACCATGCAATGCACTTTTCGATGATGGGCAACGTAACGTAAACTCGTACTACAACTGACGCAGTCGGTGAAAATGTTATTAAAATTTAAAACATGATAAGTACCTTTTGTATGCTCGCTGGCTACCAAATCGATGCGTGAAAGAACGCTCATTACATCATAGGCTAAGAATTTCGGATCATCGCCTGGGGTTTGCCCAAACGTTGACCGCGGTTACACATATAATTATGTCGTTAAATATCAATCAAACTTCGCAAATAGTTCGATGATTGCTAAATCTGTCTATATCCGCTGCCGAATTTTCATAGCTTGGTGTGTTGTAGCCTATTCTTTGTTTGAATTAATATCGATATTCATAATTTTATAAGACCCAAGTAGCAAACGAGCATGCAGTTTACGCGTTTAGTAGACGCGGAAGTGAAGAGGTTCATCTCCGCGAATGCGGAGGTTAACGGAGGATATTAATCTGGTGTGTATAGTATTAGTTTGAAGGTCGTATAGAGACCCGAAGCATTCCACCTTAGTCGTTTAATGGAAGCAAGATCATTTTGCTGCAAAATGAGGATATAGAGAAATAAACGATTTTATTTCTATGCTTACTACTAATTATAATAATGTCGTTCTTAGTTTTTTAACGCTGTCATCAATTACGTCACTATTACATACCTTTTACGTTCATAAGTGACGTTAAAAGGCCAAAAAAAGCTGACATCACCTTTTATACAATATTACTTGTAAACGGAGTTTCTGTTACATCTGTTTCTCTTCTCTTCGTTGCGAAATAAAATAAGCCAGCCAGCTCTTAAGTCTTTATTGTAAATATAAGTCTCAATAAAATAAGTTGTTTTTTTTTTGCAAGCATTTCCATGGTCGAACAAAGAGACAAACAACAACTTCATACGTATAGCATGAGGTATTGTATTATAAAGATTAAAGTTTTCTTTTAAAGTGTTAATACTCCAATTAACATACAATGGGATTACAGGAGCCATCAAGCGGCTGCATATGCACATTCCTCGATTAAAACACTGTCACTATGCTAA
>MOOZ01000093.1:1216833-1232891 GCA_002930495.1 Cecropterus lyciades | reverse complement strand
AGTATAAGACAGCTACTAAGCAATATGTCATTGTGGACCTTATCTCTACTTTTCTTTTAACATTTAACTATGCTGCTGTTAGTATGTAAACTGCCTTTAATTAATTATTTTTGTATAGTCTATGCTCCAAATTTACTCTATGTACTTATTTACAGTGGAAACTTTACTGATGAACGAATTACCTATTTGTATGATGACTTAGTATTAAGAGGATTGTATGTTTCTCTAACAAAATAAAATAAATATATATTATTTATCAATATTGTTGATGCACATACATTTGTTACATATACTCTTTTTGAATAAAACATCAACCAAGTTTGTACTCACTTTGGCCTGTAACATAGTATTTTAGCGGAAAGTTCCAAAATAAATATAATGATGTCGTGATTTCATCATCTCATTCAGGTCTCACGCTTATCAAAAAGAAACATCCAAAATAGATTTTAACTTTTATATAAAAAACCTAACAAAAAGGGTTCAAAGTAGAGGTTATTATTTTTACATCAAAAATTACAATGATGATACAAAGTACTACAAAGATGAATAGACGTCAATCATTGTTCTGCAGAGGTCACATTAATCTGGACAAAGTAAACATGGCTTAAAACGCTATTCATGAAGGCGAGTGGGTGGGACATGTTGCATTCTATGTGTATTTCCTTCACATCAAACTGACAGCTGGTGCGAATTGTGTCAAAACTGGCATATTATTGTATAGGTTACATTAGTTGAGTGTATTATAATGCTTGAGGTTTATGTTGCGACTATACGCGTTTTAGATCCTTACGTAAAATCTGATAATTTATTTTTAGAAAAAAAATACTACATTTTAAAAAGATATTGTTGTCGTAAAAAGTACTCTAGTAGAGCGAGTGTGGTTCGAAAAGGAACTTGGAACGCCTCAGTAAGTATGTCTTCATTTCCACATCCTTCGGAGCCCAGCAGCTCTTTACACAGCTATTTTTAGGCAGAAATAGGTGTGACGGTCGAACCACCTTTGTGGAGGAACCCTTTGCTTTTACGACCTTCCTCCGGCCATCTGAGGCTGACATCTGATAATACTCCTAAGTGCCCCATCTGTAAATTGCTGACAGATATACACGAGTGGCAGTGGGCATTTACCGTCAACTGGTATGTATGCTCGTTTGTTACATCAATCTAAAATAATCTGGCCTACTGCGAGTCAGACTCGCGCACGAAGGATTCCGTACATTATTATTATCTATAAAAAGTTGCAAAAAGATCATGTTTGGTGTATGGGAGCCCCATTAAATATTTATTTTATTCTGTTTTTAGTACTTGTCGTTATGGCGAAATACATCTGTGAAAATTTCACCTGGTAACAGACAGTCGGACAGCGCAGTCTTAGTAATAAGGTCCCGTTTTTACCCTTCGGGGAATCTAAGGAGAAATTTCTCCGTTTAAACAACACATTAAACAATTCGATACGATTTACGTTTATTTTATTAGTTTTTCTAAAAATCAGAAGAACAGAACCACGAAAAACTTGTATTCTGTTATTACAAACAGGCAACACAATATTATTTATGTGTAGACATGTCACACAAGGTCGCCAGATCAAACAGGGCACACGCCACGTCACTGGTCTCCAGAGGGCGCGTGATTGATGCTCGGTAATGACTGGCCTAGGGCTGTGTCAAGACAATTTGTTAATGTATTGATATTTTTACCCGACAGCGTCAGAAGGAGGATCTTTTTCGAGCGTATGTATGTATATCTGACAGGTGGTAGAAGCAGTGTAGTTCGACCGAGGAGAAACCACCTCCACACCTATTTCTAGCGTGAAGCAGATCTTACGTTTCGGAATGGTGTAGTTGCTGGCTCATTTATATATGAGCCGACCATCTTAGTCCTCAGGGGTAGCAACGCAGCTGTGATCGACTTCAGATAGAACCACTGCTCTATATGAAGTTGCTTACAAATGTCCATGGGCGGCAGTTACCACTTACCATCAGGTGGACTGCATGCTCCTCTGGGGCTTTAATCTAATAAAAAATACATTATATGTATGTCCATTTCTTTGGTACGCGCTACAGCCCAAACGGCGTAATGGAATGCCATATTTCATCAGAATTGTCTCAGTTTTCAGAGAGATATAAGCAATATTATTTAAAAACTGGCGTCTGTAAATATGAAAAGGGGGGTAGGATTTTTTTATTGTCATGACTATATCGGTATTAAGTGTAAACTAATAAATCGACCATTACAAATTTATATATACTATAAATTAATTATTACAGAAACAAAATATTCGACTGCAAATTTCAATTTTAGCAGTCGATTTTTGTTTTATATAATTTTCTTCTTATAAAGTTGAAATAGAAAATCAGCTTGCAGCCCATCAGTCGGAAAGTTTCACTCCAATGCTACTTCTACAGTGACTTTGATATTTTATTGTTTTATTTGTACAGTTCCATATTCATAACGATGAATACAGCTGTTTTACTTAAGCAAGAAATTCTTTAGCAATTGTTTTCACATCAACGTGACATAAAATGTCATATTTAACTGACATCAAAAACCAATGGACAGGTTTCCAATTTTACCACATAGTTTTGTATGTAACATGATCTCTGGGTTTATGGACTGTATTCAATAGTTTTTGTTTATTTCAAGGTGGTCCTTTTGAACGTTGTGGTCTTATGGTAAGTTCCCCTTTTCATTCATAGTTTATAAGCACTATAAAAACAAATTATAAAACTTTTTTTGTTTGTTTTTTTTTATGTTACTTTTTTTCCACAGCTGGACAAGAGCCCTACAAATGAAGTCAAAACTTTAGTCACACCTTTGTATAATATTGAAGTAGCGCGCGTGCTGTCCAACTGATGTGGTAATTGGCCACTGCTACCCGTGGACATTTATAACCAACCCCAGGTAATATCGGTATTACTTAAAGTTGGCCACAGATGCATTGCTACCCCTGAAAACTAAGTTGGAATGCCTCGGGTAAGTAGCTATGTCTCGCTTACCACACCCTTCAGACCAGAATACAGCAGTGTTCTGGTCTGAAGGGTATGGTAAGGGATTATTGACTTCATTATTAATCTTCTTGATTAATGGCTTCTGTCATTGGGCAGAAATAGGTGCGGTGATGCTTTCAGAGTCAAACCACAAAGAGTTCTACCACCTTTAGAATCTATTCTTACTTCTTCAGTGAGAATGGTTTTTAATATATAAGGGTCCATGAACTTAATAGCCGGAAATTTGTTATTTACGTACGTGGCGTCAAATTGACGACCCACGTGGTGGAGCGGTCACCATACCGTTCGAATACGTAGTGGGTCCCGGGTTCGATCCCCGGCCAGACAGACGTCTGAATGATGTGTTTAGATTTCTGATCTGGGTCTGGGTGTTTGTGTATTCGTCTTTGTATGTCCATGGCACCCACGACACAGAAAATTCTAGTGTGGAGCTATGAGTGATTGAGAAAGCGTTTATATCATTTTAAATCGCGGTCTCTTAGGCATACAAGTGGTCCCTTAAAGTCTGAACGTACTGGTCGCTTACCTCCTCATTTACCCCTTACCTACCCTTTGCTTGGCACAAGTCATATCTCAGATTAAAACATTTAAGCCATAGTCCACCGAACTGGTCAAGTGTTTCACAATTTTTTCCTTCGCCGTAAATGTGGGATAATTTATTTCTAACTAGCTGAGCTCGCGGTTTCACCCGCGTTAAAAAGAAATGTAACGTGACATACATAAACATTATGCATGCAGCGGAAGTCTCATTAGAAAAAAAACCCCGATTTTGAAACATTATTTATTGCTGCTCCGCTCCCGTTGGTCTTCCTCGATAAATGGGCTATCTAACACCGAAAGAATTTTTCAAATCGGACCAGTAGTTCCTGAGATTAGCGCGTTCAAACAAACAAACAAACAAACAAACTCTTCAGCTTTATAATATTAGTATAGATACGTCATTTAACAAAAATCTGATGTAAGGTTTTATTCCTTACTGTAAAAATTTCTGATGACCCTATCAAATAGGTACCGTTCAGCGGATAAATGCTAAAGAGTTTTTGCCCATGAACTATGGGGCCTCAGTACAATAACAACACCTAGGTCTCATTTGTAACAATTTATACAAATTAATTTCTATATATTATAGTTAATAAGAAACTAATATAGGTATAAATTTAATATTAATACAATTCAAATGTAACAATACCACCGAAAGTGGTCACTACTTTTAATATAAGCCAGTACAATCGCATTAACAAAATAAAAAAAAAAACTATTTTGGTATCGGGAAAAAAATTTTTTTTATTTATTTCTGAATTGCTATACCCAAATAAGGATTCGTGGCCGTGTGTATATTGTGGCTAGGCTTGTATATTTTAAGCATTACGAGCATTTTGTTTTGTTAAGGAGTGGTTTTATATAATTATGATTATTTCTTTAAAATCCTCAATGAACATACATAAGTAATTACAGTTTTATTATATGTAAGATGATATCAACGGTCCATCAAGTCCATATAAAAGTTCTCAACATAAAACTCAACAGTTTTTTCGCTAAATGTTCTCACGTTTCCATACTTGAGGTGCATTAAAGAACTAAAGAGGTCCAGAAGATAAATGAATTTTAATTTCGCCTATAAAGGAGGCGCGTAATTTCTTCGCATTTAAGCGTAATTTAATTAATGGTTCAATTTACATTAATTCACATAAATACGCAAGAAAAAGTGCACAAAGTATTTGTTTGATCTCGTACGACTAACTATAAAATAGGCGAAGAAAACGATGCCAATTGGTAACATATGTATGGTTTAGTAGGCAACCCGGGTTTCATGTTTTCAAACCGCACATAAAACAATAATGTTTAAAAACTCCAAAGATAACAAAAGATTACGATAGCTTCATGTATGCTTAGGTCAGAAACATGTATATTGTATGAAGCATGTATGTTTATTCACTAGCCATTCAAAATATAGCCACCAATCGAACTCCAGAGAGTATCCGACGTTACTACACTTCGTTAATCAGTTGCGATTACGAAAACCACATAGCTAACATGCTTCCAAGGTATCGATAAAAATATATTGCAAAAATGTTAAAAATACATAGCAACTCTCAAAAGTCCAACATTAGGTAAGATTAGAATCTTATCTGCAGTTAATGTCAATCTGTGGCAGTGATCACTTAACATCAGATGCACTGACTGCACGTTTGCTTCTTCCGTACTATAGAAAAGATTTTTTATTAAAATACGATGATTTTTTTTTACTAAAATTAGTTAACAACGGATTTTCTCGTCCGTGGTCATACAAGTTCATAAGAAAAAGTTCATAAAAACAGCAAAGTAATGACACTAATGTCATTTTATGGTGATTGCCACGACTTTATCCTGTCTTACTGGAAGTGACAAAGTACACCTAATTTGGTTTATTTATATTTTTATGTATTAATACACTTGAGTAGCCTCCATAAATGATTATTCTACAGCTACAATATTTATATGGGGGAATTAAATTGTCACTTACTGTAACGGTTAAGGATAACGTCGTAAAGAAAACTATATATCTAAGTAATTTCTATAAATACAGTTTCGAAAGGTGAGTATAGTCTATCATCCATACTTGGCCAGTTAGTCCAGCCACATTAGGGGTTTTCGGAATGAAAGCTAATGAACTGGAATCCCGTAATTATTTAACTACTTTTATATACGGTTGATCTCATAACGTGGCATATGTAAAAATGTTTGGAACAGAATTTGTCGCAAATTGTATGCACTAGTTCTGTAATAATTAACATTATTCGAGCTATATAAACTTAGACAATCGCAAAAAAGTGTGACCGTTATTCTTGAACAACTTACGACAATAGATTTAAGACTACACTAATAACTAAGACTAGATTTTTGAGAAAATATTTTAAAATACCAAAATGAAGGTGTATGCGACTTTCCAGCTCTAGATCTTGTTCAGAAATTGATAAGTCTAATCTGAGGTTGGTCACGGATACGTTTCTACCTCTGAGGACTAAGTTAGAACGCCTCGGATATGTATACCTCCTTTACCACACCCTTCAAACAACATAGCAACACTTAATACTGATGTTATTAGAGAGAAATAGGTATGGCGCTGGTGCCTCCGGAGTCAAACCACTGTTTTACCGGCCTTAAACATCAGTAGTTAATAAAGTAAAGATATTACATACCTATAAGTAAACCTTTACTATCCTATAAACAAAATCAAGAAATTATTATTAAACAATAAACCCTAAACTGAAATTGCCGTCGGGTATTTTTACAAAATAACTTCTAAAACTGAAATCGCAGTCGGGTATTTTTACAAAATAATTTCTAAAACTGAAATGGCAGTCGGGTATTTTTACAAAATAACTTCTAAAACTGAAATCGCAGTCGGGTATTTTTACAAAATAACTTCTAAAACTGAAATCGCAGTCGGGTATTTTTACAAATTAACTTCTAAAACTGAAATTTCAGTCGGGTATTTGTACAAAATAACTTCTAAAACTGAAATCGCAGTCGGATATTTTTACAAAATAACTTCTAAAACTGAAATCGCAGTCGGGTATTTTTACAAATTAACTTCTAAAACTGAAATTTCAGTCGGGTATTTGTACAAAATAACTTCTAATACTGAAATTGCAGTCGGGTATTTTGTTTCTATAATAATTCGATTATTTAACGCTTTTTCAGAGTTTGCGTCAACATGGTAACATTAAATGATGTGTCACATGTTACAATCCGTCAAGTGGTATGAACTGTACAGCATACTAAAGAAATGGACATACAAACACACACTCGAAAAACATTACCCTCTTTCTGGCGCGGTCGAGCAACAAAGTTGGCATGTAGCATTTCAAATAACGATCATTATGTATATCTACCGAGATCAATCGTGAATGGGGAACTAAAAGGTTAATAGCAAATATTATTTAAAGTTGTTTACAGAAATACTTGTTTTATTGTACCTCGCTAAAATATTAAATGTTAAACAATTTCGCTTAAAGGTAACTAGTCAATAGCTATTATTAACTTATTTTTATACATCGGCATTGTCGGGAGCTGATACGCGTGACCGACGCCGCGAGCCACGTCTAGTGTAATAACACACTCTTCATACAACATTATACCATAGAGCTCATGATAAATAGAAATGACGTGTGTAACTCGCCTGCTATGAATATTTGCAGAAATTAGTTTACTAGGTCGTAGACCCAGGGTAGTCGACCGGGGAGGTAGCACTCCCATACCTGTTTCTAGCGCAAAGCACTTCTTGCGTTACTGTGGTAGGGTGTGGTTGCCAGCTCACTTATATATGAAGCGAGCATCCTACTCTGCTGGAGTAGCCCTGCATCTGTGATCAATTTCAGGTACAATCTCTAACCACATAATTCTATATGATGTTGCTTACAGATGTCCAGGGGCGGTAGTAAACACTTACCATAAAATCCACTGCATGCTCCTTTTGCTACTTCTATCTGATAAAAAAAATTAGAGACAAATAAGCGGTTATAATATTTTTTCTAACGCCTTCATTTTCCACTCGGAGAATAGATAAAGGCAAAGCTGAAAATCACAAATCAGATATTTCCCTCTTAACTCTAAACGCTCCCCTTACTGGACTCTTCACCCCCTGTAGGCCTCCAGCGACCACAAATAGACGTTATCGCCCGCTTTGAGAATCACTGGTCTAATTGATATAAGCTCTGTATCCACAAAAGTTACGCCTACGCGTACGGAAGCACCTGCACTTTTGGTTTGCAAATTAGTATAGCAAAGTACTTGTTCATACACATAAAAGTATTGAAAGCTTGCACGATAATATTTACATTAATACTTGGAATTATAAGTCTTAGCCCATATATGGGTAAACAGCAATTAACTTTTCTTTTCTTTGTTTCGAAGCGTACTTAACCCTGCGGCTTATGTAGATCACTCTACAAAGTTAAGCAACGTCAGGTGTAGAGAGTTGGACGGGTGACCGCTGGTGGGTAATTTTCACGCTTCTGTGTTTCGAAGGGTATGTTAATCTCGGTCACGTTTGATGTCACTTAGTAACATTTTAAGATCATAATCGTTCCATAAAGTTTCTGGGGTCTAGACAGAACCCCAGAAACATTATGGATCGATTTAATCACTCGAAAGAAAACACCAGGTGGCAGAACCAGTGTAGATCGACCGGAGAGGTACCACCGCCACTGTGTTTTTCTGTGAGATAAAAACTTGCAGAAGTTAGATAGAAAGAAAGAAAATATTATTATTCTCGGTATTAAAACACATAACACTAATAGTTAAGGAAAAAATTAAGAGTAACAATTAAGTATAGTTTAATAAAAAAATAAAATAAAATAAAAACAATAATAATAAAACAGGCAAAGTAATAAAAAAATACAAAAATAATTGTAAAGAATAATCGTATTAATACCATATTAATCATGTCACGCTTGACTTAAGTCCGCGTGACATGTATTCTACACCCTCAAAGAAGGGAGATAAGCTTCATATAAATATCATGGTAAAATAATAACAATAATAACAAAATAAAATTGTAAATACATATTCTGCATGTAACTGTGCTGCAGCATACCGCGTAAAGACAGGCACTCAGCTTATGCAGAGATCTGTGGACCTCGGCGCTAATTTTCAGTGACGCCCATACGGAAGTACGGACAGATCGTGTACGTACCATATTATTTAAATAAATTTAAAATTACTTCTTTACTAAATAATCTAATTATAAACAAACGGTTGTCCTTAACGAATACAAAACGACAGTATAAAAACAAATGTAGTCTGTTTTTCATTGACTTCAGGTTGAGTTTACCTTTAGGGATTGGGCCCAAGGTTGGCAATAACTATTTACCTTTAGACGACTGCATGCTCATTTGCTACTTTGATTTAATGAGACCCGAAAAATATCAAGGTATTTTAAATTGGTAGAACTCTTTGTCGTTCGACTCCAGAAGCACCTCCGCCACACCTATTTCTTTCTAATAAAATAAGTTTTATGTGCTGCTGTGTCTGAAGGGTGTAGTAAGGAAAACATGTTTACCTGAGACGTTCTAACTTAGTCTTCAGGGGTGCCAACGCATCTACGGCTAACCTTAGACTCTGATCTTATCTGGAGATGATTACAGATGTCCAAGGGTGGCACTAGCCATCAGGTGGAATAGTTGCTCGTTTTCCACTTCCATGTTGTATAAATTAAACACAGATTTAAATACAAAAATCTACACTACTACACTTGTTTAATTTCATAAGTTACTTATGTCACGCCAACGTCGGAGCTGATATTCACGATGGATGGAGCCGGTGGCGTTGTGGCTCGAAGGTGAGTATTAACGATGTGCCGATACTGTCCGGACCTCCCCGGAGTAACACGACCAGGGAGGTATTGGCGATCACAAATAATTCACTTAAAACTCTACCATAGAGTCGCAATCACTTGATGTAGAGTATGATAATATTGAGCTAAATATTAATAGTGGGTATGTATGATAAAACATGTATGATAAAAAAATATACATGTTTTGACCCACTATTTATTTTTAGCCCAATATTATATAATAATAATGATAAAAGTTTTTGAAAATAAGCTTTTTAGTAAAGGATTTTTTTCTATGTTCAAGGAAAAACCGTTCATTTGATGTCGTGGAGGTGTTAAAAAAAATATTGGTCCACCGTCTTGGTGTATGGATTTTGTGCAAAAATGTGTTGTCTAAACCAAAGTTGTATGTAAATTTTATCTTATGTACCTAAAGCCTTGCAACTCACGTAGTAACTTTCTGACAAATATGTTTATACCCGTATATAATACGACTACCTAAAGCCTTGCAACTCAAAACCATAGTATGACACGTAGTAACTAATCTAATGGCTTTACCGAATTTTTACATAACTCTCACGCAAACATAGATTTTTTTCGAACATCATGATGATATTTTTAGTTCAAAATATTCCGAATCTTATAAATTTTAAACCTCCTTACACTTTTAAACATCAATAAAAACTTATTTAAAAACTTAATTAATAAAAAATAAATAAACGTATCATACACGAGGTTTCTGTAAACCGATAAATCGGTATTAATTACCTTACTTTTTAAAAATTCTATTATAATCCATTAGTTGGCACATTACCATCAACTGATTCAACAAGAAATTAAAACGAATTAGCGCGTAATATAAAACACACCGCCGGCCCTGCTCGATCTTTATCGGCGGGAAAAAATCAAAAACGAACTTCGTAAAATAATTTGCGGGGGTATTATAATAATTTATAGCTTCATCGATGTCGATAACAGACTCGTTTCACTGTGAACAATAAACGATGAGCTATTCAATAGAGACAAATGTCGATAAGACTTGTCATGAAGCGCTGCGAAGTAAAAACCAAGAGGCAGTTTCTAATATTTATTTTTGTAATTGAACTAACGAAGAAGCAAACACAGCAACTAATATGGAAATCGTAATGCAATAAATCCTAAATAGAATTGAAATCCTACTTGAGTTCGGCAACAGACAGTCATCAGACATTACTGGAAATACTCCTGAAGATAAAATTAGCGTAATGAAAGTAAAGTAGGCTTTCTATACTCATAGCTCCATGTTACAAGAAAAAAAATCTAGATTTTTTTTTACTTGAGTTCGGCAACAGACAGCCTACACTCCTAAAGATAAAATTAGCGTAATGAAAGAAAATTTCGCTTTCTATCTTCATAGCTCCATGTTACAAGAAAAAAATCTAGATTTTATTTGTAACGTGAGCAACATGGCCATTTAAAGACGAATATGCACAATACAATTTATGTATTCCCTAACCCAGAGCAGCAACTCAGATATCTGTCTGACCGAGGATCGAATCCAAAACTGCGTAACAGACCAGCCGATATAATGCAAAAACTACTAGTCGTGTTTCACTGAACTTTGGCAGATAGTTCATGAACTGGTTTACACATGGGATACTCATTACCGTGTTAACGAAACCAAAGCAGGCAGAGCGGCGGGTATAATCTAGCATTTAGTAAATCTCAAAATAATTTTATCGCATGATTTTTCACTGAATCGCTACTAGTCAACGGTCGAACAAGTCCTACCCCGAACATAAGCGCAAACATTAAATTTTTATGTTAAAATCACTACATAATAAACTCACGTACTCTCCCGGTTTTTAAGTCAATTTACGACGAAATAATTGAACGAGGCGGGAGTGAATTATACTACAAATATCAACAATGCCTTGTAAATTATAGTGGCCTGTAAATAAGAGAAACATTGTAAGGTATAACAATACCAAAATCATGAAACTTATCAGCTGATGAGTTATTATATTGGTTCTCGAGGCTATAAATGGTTTTGTTGGCAATTCAGATAGAAAGTTGTTGAAACAGGCTGAAGTACGTTGATTATATTTATTTATTTTGGTCCTATTACATTTACTTCTAAATGCTAATACCACTGTTTTAGCTATTTTACCTATGTTTTGACCTTGTTTTGATGATATAAAGACTGTATTTATTTCCCAAATCATTGCTGATAAGTTCTAAAATATTATTATAACTTATGTTTTGTGGTTTATTTATTTTATAACATTCAATTAGCAGACGAGCCTGCAGTTCTGCTGATGGTAAGTGGCTACGTGAAGTAAGTCTTGCCTAAAGTTCACAACAAAGGCGTTGCTACGTCTGGGGACGAGGATATTCTCCGCATACGAAAGTAAGCGTTCTTGTTGAGTTGTCATATGACCTACTACTAGTATTCCACTGATCCACATCGGCAGTATAACAGTAAAGGCTTTGAGTCTATTAGAGGCATCCTTGGCTGTGGGGCCGCATATTCACCAAAATGAATTGCAGCCAGACATTACTAAAAATACTGCTAAATCTCCTGGGATCTCTACGTCCCCTATAATGAACCTTACTACGTCCCCTACTATAACCTTTCTCAGCAATGGAACATAGAAAAATGATTACAGCCAGAACTTATTAGAGATTCTGCTATAAATTTTATGGTGTTACTTCGTCCTCTACTAAGAAATCAAAGAGTAGCTGCAATGGAGCTATTTCTAAACCTTGTCAATTTCCAAAATCACTATATTATTGCAGTATAAGCTTTTCTAAGCTTATTTCCATATTAACGTAACTATTTCCGTAAGAAATATTACCGACAATAACGTGTAATGAGAGAAATTTCCAACATCTCTATAATACATCTGAACTCGGGAGATGCTGCATCTGGCAATAGATCGTAACGTTTTAATAAAGCGGCAAGAAAGCTCGCTGTAAGCTCACTCGGATAAGATCAAGTACAATTAAACACGCACATCTTAGTTATATGAACGCAGCACATCTTAAATTTCATACGATAAATCTCGAATACCGTTGTGTAAGTCATAGCTTAGTTAGTTAACTTATCTTGCCTACATCCCTTCTGGAAGATTATAATAATAATTATACTAATATTATAAATGCGAAAGTTTGCAAGGATGTATGTGTATTTGTTACTATATCACGCAAACTCTACTGGTAGAATTTCGATATAATCTACTGGGAAAATCTAAAATCCTGATACTTCTTAAAAATCTTACAAATAATGTTCTCAAAGTTGGGTGAAGTCTATCAATTCGCACTTAGCCACCTTTGGCCTAAATAACTTAAGGAGACAATGTATTTTAAGCGAATGCACGTACCTAGTAGCTCGTAGGACATTAACTGAAATAGAATCTGTAAATCATTTAGGATCACAGGTTACAAAAACCACCAAAGTACAGAGGAATCGCTTACTTCTTTGTTTTTCTTATATTATTAAAGAAAGAGAAATATAAATATTAAAAAAGAGAATCATATCGAAGCCTGCAATGGGCACATTCGATAATATTTTTGAAAATTTGTGAACTTTTATGGGATAAGACTAGTAGACTTGACAAATAAGAAGATAAGAAGGGTGAAACCCACTTTTATCGGATAGGATGCTGTATCTATTAAAGATATCACGCCATGCACGGCAGTGAAATAATAATCTTTCATACGAATATAATATATGCGAAAATTTGTGAGGATGTATGTTTCTAACTCTTAAACGCAAAAACTACTGAAACTTGGCACACAGATAGTTTATGACCTTAACACACATTACTCATTACCATGATAAACGTAATCAAAGTGGGCGGAGCGACGGGAGTAAACAAGTATCTAATAATTCTATTTGAAAGTAAAAACAGACTATACTAACCTACCCACACAAATCCCACACGCAAACCCATAGCATTTCTCCCATGCATGTTTATTACAGATTACAGCACAATATCCATTCATCCCAAACAAGATCTCGATCCCATAAATCTCTTGCGGACGCTTCAGGCGCGCCGTAACCGATTAGTAGGTGCGCCACGGTTATCTACCGCGAGAAACAATTTCCAATGCATTATATAATTTATGACTTCATCGGCCAATCGCGGGGTCACGAAGACCGACTGAACGTGAGTCGGGTTTCGAGAATCAAGAATGGGTTAAGGATTGTCTCCAATGGACAACTCCTAGCCGGGACGTCAAATTTTCGTGACGACTATGGTCCAAAAGTTATCTAAGCGTTGAAGGACAATGATCATGAATTATTTGAATTGGTTGAAACAAAAATATTTAAGCTGGTAATTGTGTTTTTTAAATTATATGTATTTAACAAACGAGCATGCAGTCCACCTGAGCCAAGCTTGAGGTAAGTGGCCACTGCCCTCGATGAATATCTGTAATCAGCTCCAGATAAGATCAGAGTCTTACGTGAATTTACACAGATACGTTACCGCCCATGAGGACTAAGTTGAAATTCCTCGGACTTAATTTCATTTTTATCGTTTTTAAATGGAAAACCAATACTTATGATGAACCAATGCAATGAATATGAAACGTTTCGTAGTAGCTTATAAACAGGCGTCAAAGTAAAAGCTCAAATACTTGAACTTTTAAGATTAAATGTGGTTAAAGCTTTAGTGAGTTACCTCCGGGGCATCGCCACTACTATTTTTGTCTGAAAGGAGTGGTAGGGAGGCAGCCTCAAATAAAGCTTATTTGGGATTGATTACAAATCTAGTTGTAGTGCCAACAACTACTTTCGTAACGTTTTTTTGTTTCATCGAGTTCCCAATCACAACGATTCTAATGATCTCTCACTTTAAAGAAATATGTAGCTAACATAATTATATATCAAATTTAGCAATAAATGACTTGTTTTTTGGATGAGTAACCGCTTCAATGAACACTTATATCAACTTCATCAGTTAACAATCGTAAAAGCAAAAACTTGTGTTTTTTCTTTGATTTTTAAAAACTTGCAAGAAATGGAACGCCTTCTTAATTTCACCAGTCCATTTTGGAGAAGCCGGATGGAGTATATTTCTGTTTTCCCAAAAATACACTGTCACAAAAATTTAAGGATATAAAAAATCGAAATATTGGGTGATTTTCAACGAGCTGTAACTCCGAGGAAAATGGTCCAAGCTAAGGAAATATACCCTAAGGAAACTACCAAGAAAAAAAAAAAAACTTTTTTTTTTCAAAAATTTTTGACGCCCGTAGAGGGTCTACGGGCGTCAAAAATTGTTTTCCATTGTTTTCATCAAAAGCACTTTTACAACATTTAATGCCCTTTATTTTAAACTTATCAAAATTCTATACGATGATTTGACGCGCAGTTATGAATCAATGCAAAAACAGTTCTTTTTAAGTTTGATGTTAATGACGTTTTCAGGAAACGTAATAAACTCGTACTACGAAAACAGTTTTTAAAATATATATCGATGTATGTACAAGTTGTCCGATAAAAATACCGTACACGGCACGTCAATGGAATCAGTTCCTAAGGTCCAGTTGTTTTGTATAGTTCGGAAATCGAAATGTCTGCCACGAATCACGTCGTGATTTATTTCCCCGAGTGTACCGGCGGACGATACACCGCGGCGAATCGCTGATTGTGCCACAATAACAACAATTATACCTCAATTTTTAATCTAAAAATGCCACGCGACGTTACGATTTCTACACTCATAGGATGTAGAAATAGAAATAAGAAATGAATTACTAAAAAAATATTAAGTAAAAAATATTAAATTAACATTAAATATCACTATATTAAAATGTAAATTGTACTTCCAACAAATGCAAAGTATAAAATTTAAATTATTGTTCCTTTAGCTTATATTTTATAAATACATTATATATTAAATTGCTACACCTTACATTACATTGTAAGTACCATATATTAAATTGCTTACAGGGTTTCATGCCACTGAATCAAATTTGTAACCACAACCACACGCAATAAAGATTATGATTATGAATTAGATATATCTATATATATCTAATTATTTTTTTATTTTTGTTTGTAAATATATATATATATAAACAAAAATATACGAACCGAATTGAGAACCTCCCCTTTTTTAAGTCGATTATAGATGAGTCCCTATTTCTCTTGGTCACAACATCACTAAACGGTTGGATCGATTTCGCAATTTTTTTTGTGGTGTATTTATAGCTAGGAGAAAGTTCTTATTAAAGAAAAATTAAGAAAGTTGCGCGGGATATTAGAAAATTTAAGAAAACTTTAAAATGAAAATATTGTAATGTATCCGTGGCGTTTGGCATAACTGTCAGTCGTTAGACGGTGAATTCAGAATTCATAGTTAAGATAGGATAAAGTCTGTCGGACCAGTATATTTATAATAAAAGATAAGTAGCTCTTGTCCCTCACAGATAAAATCTTTGCCTTTCATAGCATATATGTACGTGGTAGAACCAGTGTAGTTCGACTGAAGCGCTACCACCGCCACGCCTATTTCTAACGTGAAGCAGTTATTTGCGGTGAAAGGGTGTGATTGCTCACTGATAAATGTATGAGGCGACCGTCTTAGTCCTCGGGAGCCACGAATCTTTTTTTTTTTATTAACTTATTTTATACTTAAAAAAACACGCTTTCTACACTCATAGCCCCATAGTAGGATTTTCTCCTGTGTCGTGGGTGCCATGGACACACAAAGACGAATACACAAACACCCAGACCCAGAACAGAA
>MOOZ01000093.1:1163019-1186064 GCA_002930495.1 Cecropterus lyciades | reverse complement strand
GCGCTGTTGTGTTCTGGTCTGAAGGGTGTGGTAACGGAGAAATACTTTTCCAAGGCATTCCATCTTAGTCCTCAGGGATAGCAACGCATCTGTGGCTAACCTTAGGTGAGAATTTGATCTTACCTGGGGTTAATTACAGATGTCTATGGGCGGCAGTAGCCACTTACCATCAGGTGGGCTGCATGCTCGTTTGCTACTTCCATACTATAAAAAAAAATGTGAAAATGTAGTTGTAAAGATTATCTCACAAAACCTTATTATGTGATTATCACTTATAAGCTCTACCCTCACCGACTTACGTACCGTGCTATCTTTATCGCTATCAGATAATTAATTGAGATAGTAATAGAGGTAACTGGTACTTAAGTTGCATATGGGATAACTTTATAGCGTATTTAAGTACCTTACATACATCCGTACTTAAACTCTCAATTGTATAACCAAGTTGAATAATATGAAACAGTCCATTAAAACCTGAATGGAAACGTGTCTATAGATTTGTTGCTTTAGTGCTGTTCAAGCCAAAAAATGTATACTTCTCACGTGTGAAACGGCATATATTATTTTTTCAAAAAAAAAAAATACCTGAAGTAGCAAACGCGCATACAGTCCACTTGAAAGTAAGTGGTTACTGCCGCCCATGGGCATCTAGTAATAAGTAGAAGTAAGTAACTTTATATAAAATACCAGTTCTATCTGAAGTCCATCACGGATGAAAAACTGCTTCAGGCTAGAAATAGGTGGTCCTACTACCTGGAAAATTGGACTATGTTATTTTAACGTTAATTATAACAAATCCTTGTAAATATAAACATCCAGATTTTTTTAAAATAACAACAAACATAAAATTAAAAGCAAACAGATATTACTATCATACTAAGTCACCGTGTGCAGAACATTGCCATATTTTTTTTATATCATATATTAATTTCATATAGTAGTAGATACTTTTCCCTTTTCAGTTAATTATTTATCCATAATGAGTCGGGTTTCGTTGTTTATGTAATAACTTATTTTATTACACAAGTTTACCTATTGCTACAGGCAAACCTACTAAGTAGTAATAGTACTAATGTTATGTAACTCATTTAAAATTGAGAAAATATCAAGGATTCTTGCCAACCCATTACAGTCCCACTGCTGGACACGATTTTATCTGGTCAGATTGAGAGAGTTTCAGGCCATAGACCACCGCTCTGGCTATTGGTAGACTTGACACACCTTTGAAATATTTTTAAAAACTTTTAGGTCTATAGATTTCCTCACGATATTTCGCTCACCGTAAAGCTGTGATAGTTAACATCTAAGACTCACATAATTTTCGAAAAATCAGTGGTGCGTACGATGCTTGAAGGTCCGAAGTTCAACCAATCGGCGACCACTGCTCTAAGGATCCAGGGTTACCTAGTAAAAATGAAATTGCAAGTCATGATGTAAATCTTATATAAACCGAATACAAAGAGTAAATATAAGCATCTCCGATGAAGACAGGCTAACGTTTATCATGTGGGTATTGTATTAATCTACACAAGGCTCTATCATGCGAATGCACACGCAATACGCATCGTGTATTATGAAAATTTTATCAAATGTTTGGATCAATATGTGGTTATTAATCGCCTTGATGTCCCACATTAATAACCATAGAACTACTATTAGATAGAAATGAAACTTTATGACAAATGATGCTAAATGAACGCAAAGACTTTTAAATTTAGTCGTCCATACTATACACGTACACTACACAGACTAAAATCTTGGTGCATGTAACTACTATTAGAGTCTCTATATGTGTTGATGTCTAGTGTGATAGGTCACTACGAATAAAATAAAATGCATAATAATAACCGACTTATTTATTGATATCCATTCGTTACCGTGGCTAAGTACCGACTGACTAGTCAACCAAACTTAACCTACATCATGCAATACACTACAATATATGTATGTGTGCCCACAGTGCATAACCCCTTCAAATAGTTACTCAATCATATAAATAAGTCAGTATTTTTATATATATATTTATTTTTATTTTTATAGCTTACTGCCCAACCTAAATTGTCAATGTGACTTCTATTCATCATTTATTCTATGTTTGTGACAGGCACACCATCTTTGATGGTAATTTAATATTAAGTACAATCTTCTAAGCATTTCTTGTACTTTCGCAAGATGCTTGGCAAGTTTAAAATTAGCTATAAAATTATATTCACCATATTTTATAAGACTAATGTAACAAAGCATGCAATCCATCTGATAGTAATTGGTCGATGCCCATAAACATCTGTAAGCAACTTCGTATAAACCAAGAGTTTTATCCGATGTCAATCACAGATGTTTCTTCCGAGGACTAAGATGGTCGCCTCATATGAAAGTAAGCCGACAATCACACAGACATAAATTAAAAAAAAAAAGAATGTCAATCCAAGAATGTACCATTTTTTTTTAACGCTTTCTACACTCATAGCCCCACAATAGGATATTCTCCTGTATCGTGGGTGCCATGGACACACAAAGACGAATACACAAAAACCCAGACCCAGAACAGAAATCTAAACTCATCATTCTGATATCTGTCTGGCCGGGAATCGAACCCGGGACCCATTGCGTGTCAGACCGGTATAGTAACCGCTCCACCACGCGGGTCGTCGTTTATTGTCCCAGTAATTTATTATTAACCTAATAATGTCCCACTGCTGGGCACGGGTCTTCTCTCAGATTGAGAGTTTCAGGCCATAGTCCACCGCGCTGGACAAGTGCGAGTTGGCAGACTTCACACACCGTTGAGAACTTTTTAAAGAACTCTCAGGTGTATAGGTTTCCTTACGATGTTTTCCTTCACCGTAAAGCAGTGATAATTAATTTATAGTTAATACGCACATAATTTTTTGAAAATCAATGGTGGATTTGAACCTCGGACCTTCGATTGAAAGGCCGAGTTTCAACCATTCGGGTATCACTGCTTTTTATAAGAATGTGTATGCTATGCTTTTATTTTGCAAATATCCATTCATTTTTTTATTTCTAAATTTCATGAACGAAGCACAAAACGAAAAAATTGTCAGCTCCAATATAGTTTCCAAACACGACCTCAACTGAGATCAACTTAAAATATCCACACGAGTGAAGCACGAACACACATGACTAGCATTAACTATAAAAGTAGAATAGTAGTCGTGGCTTTGATGGTATTGCTTCTGGGAAGGCTCTGGTGCCTTGCATACGACATCACGATAGACACGTACGAGTACTAGGAACGGATGATTTAATCGGGGCTATTGCTTTTTGGAAATTCTGTTCCTTTTTTTGTTTCACGTGTTATGTTTGGATACGTGTTATAATTTTCACGTCTGCTGCGTTGAGTATTTGAAGTTATAACATTTTCGCGTTAATCGAAATTAAAACTTATTTCAATAGAGTAGCCTAAATTCTAGCGTCTTTTTGCGATTTCCGTCAATCTTTCGTTCAAATTAAATTGATATTTATTAAAAATTGTTTTTTATAGATTTTTCAAACTGTAAAGTTTCATGTAACACTGCTTCGGAAATTTTCTTTCTATAGCAAAGAAGTGATGTAAAAGTGTAAAGTTTCTACGTAACTATGTCGTATGTGTGTATGTGGCGCGTTAGTCGTGAGAAACCTGAGTGAGTATGGCTGACAGTTCTCTATTTTCAACGATTTGCAAAGACATAAGATACTGTTAGCTCGATTTTTTATACCTAACCTGACGATAAGACAGACAGACTACCTGACGGAAAGTAGTCACCGTCACCTAAAGACACTTGCAACACCAGAAGAGCGGCGAATACATAACTGGCTTTGTAGGAGTGCTCTTTTTGTAACATTCTTGAAGAGCCCCATATCAAATGTTGAATTTGTCGAATTTAGTTAAATTGCTAATTAATAACCCTTATCTTTGAATGAAATGCGTAGTTGATTGACAGCTATGTACCTATAACAAGAGGATGACAATATATCTGTTAGAAATATATTTCTTTATTTTGCTCGTGGTGGAAAAAAAACTTTTACATTGCAACCCCACATACCACCAATAAAACTACTATTGTGACGTCACAATATAATTTCTCTTATTCCTAACCATACATCTGTCAAAATACATAAAAACAATTCCGGACATCTTGTAATATTTTTTACCATAACTTTGTTGCCGTACCGTCCTTAGTTTTTCCACTATAATTGGCATTTCAATTTATTATATTGTAAATAACTCGCAATGGGAACTCCATGCTACGGCAATATTTCATATGGAAAGGTTATCTATTTGCCTAGGTTGAAAAATTGCGCCAGCGAAGGCATTTCCTTTGTTCGGTCTCTCGCGGGTTAAATAATTGCGCTAACTCATGTGCTAATTATTTGTTTATTTAACTGTCCGGCCATTTCTTCAAGTACTTCGTTGTGGGCTAATTAATTGCTGGAATTGTATCGACAATGTTATCTTGGAGATATTTGCGTCGGCTTTATATTATTTAAATGCGATAGAGCTTAAGACTGTAGAGGTTGTGTTGAAGTTATATATTTAGTTGTAGTTAACTTGGATTAAATAATAACAAAATTCTAAAACGAAAATATTATAAGAGAGCCAGGAAATAATTATAAAAATATTGTGCCGAAATACAGTCCTAGTCAAATACAGTCGACGATTCCTCGATCACAGGTGACTTGCTACTCTCGATGCCTAAGTCGAAAAAGGTAAATTTAAATATCCTTTAAACCAGACCGTGGAAATTTAGCACCGCGGGAATACGGCAAAGTTAGAAATGGTCTTTTATAACTACTTGCAAGTAAACTTTTAAAATTTTCAAGTTAATGACGACTCTTTTGTTTTAATGTGAAATTAATATTCAATTCACAATAATTTACTCCTTATGTTTTGTGTTCGTATTATAAATAGTTAATTGTCTGATGCATATTGCATGGCATCCGGGCGATGCGGGCGTGAGCCATGCTCCGGTAAAATATATGTTTACACTGTGTCATAGCTGGCCGTAAATCAAACGAATCATTGTTTCTGTAATTAACACCTAATTTATGATCTAAGACTTACTAATATAATGCTTGTTTGGGAAAAAGCTTTTTAAATGTACATGAACTTAACATATTTTTGGAGAGTTTGAAGATGGAACAAGTTTCAAACGGCATCGAGCGTCTAGGGGCTCTAGAGACTATAGAACAAGGTACGCAACAGGCGGAGCGCGGTCCGTATGCGGACCGCAGAAGGTCGAACCTCGGACCGCCAAATATTGTCTAATATACCTACTTGCATAATATTTTCATAGTACAGCCACCCCAGGCGCTAGCACAGCACATTTAGGGAGCGGCAGAATATTTTCACTTTTTTTTTTCGGTTGTCAAAGTTCATATGATGAAAGACGCAGAAATTACAGACGATGTCAAAAATTGTATAGATTTCAAGGGAGAGTCATAATTGACTTGGCTCAACGTCGTGGAGCAAAAGTTGTATGTTGGTAGTAGTCCGACATACCACGAGGATTTCTCCATGTTAAAAAAAACAGTACGATCAAAACGTGGAGGTAATAAATACAGTCTAAAGTCGGCTAAGCTTTTTTCATATTACAAATGAGATTATTGTTACTTGTCAAACATAAAACTCCTAATTAATATTTTTTTGGATTTTTTTTGTTTGTTTTTTTTTTATTATCATAATTATCATTCTATGTTTGTTTGTTTAAAATAGCGAATGTAACATTTGAGATGAACAAAATTATTTCCACCATTGATATATTTATGTCCAAGTACCAAGCAAGCGGGGTAGTGACGGCGGCTCGGTCGCTGAAAGGCGCACTGACCGCAGATAGCGCGTTTGATGTCCGCCGCCGCACGCTTCGCCTGACACGATGTATGGACTCTATTTGCCCATTGCCGCGTTTTGAGGAGTCTCTACATCTGTTGCGTCGGTTCGTTTTACCAAGATATATTGATGATATTATAATAAAAATTATTATACAATAATTACCTATTTGAGTAATTATTTATTATATTACTTCAGTTATTAATTAGTTTAGCTATTATTCGAAGGTGGCAGAGCCCTTTGTGGTTAGGCGCCAGAATCACTACCGCCACACTTATATCCAACGCCTAATAATAGCAGTGTTAACCACTGTAGTGTGGCAGCTTATATGTTTTGGTCAGAAGCCACACCCTTCTGAACAAGGTAAGGGAAACATACTTATCAAAGTACGTATGTAGTTCCAACTCAGTTCTCAGGGACAACAACGCATCTGTGGCCAACGTCAGGTAAGAGTGATCTTATCTGGGTTTGATTGCAGATGGGTGGCAGTGGCCACTTGCCATTAGGTGGACTGCATGCTCGTTTTAAAAAATAAAGTCATTAATAAGTACTCAATAATAAGAACTAAACGTGGTAAAATCAGTTTAATAACTCTAATACTTCAATTTGCTGTTAAATTACCTTAGAAAATAAATACCGAACCTTTTATACGATAGTGGATTCTATTCCACATATTTGTACGTAGAGACATTACAATTATTATCAAATACTTAGGGGTAAAAATATGAAGTATGGAGGCATTCTTTAGGCATATATGTACAGGCAATAAAGGAAACTTTTTGCTGAATCAACAATTTTCCAAACATGTTTATTACTTACAACTAGATAAATATTTTTTAAGAGATTTGAGAAATATGTCTTCATACCAGATACGTAACCAGGTTACCCGCTAGACACGGACTGTTCCATTAAATTGATTACCTTGTGCATTTAATTTATTCATTTCGTTGATGTGAACTTATTTTACTACATCGCTATATTTTTATATGTATCTGAATTAAAATTACTTCGTAATAATAGTTTTATTTTTTATCGATTTTTAAATAAATTTAAGTTTTAATAGCGCCATGACAGTTCTAGCAACACTACCACCGTGACATACGAACCAAACACACTGACACCGATTAAGCGCCGTCAAATGTAAGAACTCCCCACGTATGGACTTTATTTGCCCACTGGTGTATGTTAATGGGTGTACACGGCCGCTTACAGTGCCAAAAACATGGTTTTAAAACATAACGGACCTTGTAATTCGGTGTCACTGACTCCACTTGCCGTTGCCCAGCGGTGACATAAAAACTTGCCAGTAAGCCATTATTTCTCAAAGAGTGGTACCCCAGTTAATCATAGGGGATATGTGAAATAGTTTACGTAATTGCGCCTATCCAGCTAAATAAAGTATGTGCAATTTTCGACAAAAGCAAGTACCAACACCTGACACAATTATTAATAATATATGTTATATTATGAGAGCAGTGATAGCCTCATGGTTGAAACTCAATCGAGGATCTAAGGTTCAAATCTACCACTGATTTTCTAAAATATGTGCGTATTAACTATAAATTAATTATCACTGCTTTACGGTGAAGGAAAACATCGCAGAGAAACCTGCACACCTGAGAGTTCTCTTAAAAAAAGAGTTCTCAAGTCTACCAATTCACACTTGGCCAGCGCGGTGGACTATGGCTTAAACCGCTCTCATTCTGAGAGAAGACCCGTGCCTAGCAGTGGGACAATAATGGGTTGACGATGTTATAGTATGTATGTATGATGTATCGATTGCTCTTTAAGACTGTACATATATCTTTTTTTATAAAGCATCTTATTTTTTTCTGTTTTAACATATTTTAGTGGAATTACCGTTGTTTGCCAAATATCACAGGGGTACGTGGAGCTATAATTTGAGAATCTCTGAACTAAACGCCATAAACCTCGTAAATGCTACAAAGTTGCAATTACGGCATGACAACTGAACAACTTCAAAAGTTTAGTGCCGCTTACGCTTTACGCCTTATGATTCGAGTTAGAGATATTGCCTTCTGCAGTACTTATCATAAAAAACACGCTTTCTACACTCATAGCCCCACAGTAGGATTTTCTCCTGTGTCGTGGGTGCCAAAGACGAATACACAAACACCCAGACCCAGAACAGAAACCTAAACTCATCATTCAAATTTCTGTCTGGCCAGGGATCGAACCCGGGACCCACTGCGTGTCAGACCGTAATGGTGACCGCTCCGCCACGCGGGTCGTCAATAAAAAATATTTTTTTAACATTTTTCAAAGATAAGAAAATTAGGAGAATTTGTAAATATTGATAATGCGTGAATAAAAAATCTTAAATATTTAAAGTAACATGAAGTATATAAATTACAATACTCTCTCTAGTAATATTAAAATAGATAAAATCAAAAATATTTTTACTGAAATCGAGATTGTAGTAGCAATATAGTAAATTTAATGTTTATACACTCACATTAAAAGTATTTAATCCACACGTATTATAGCTAACACGTCCTGTAGGTTGATAGGACTATAACCACCATTTTTAAATAAATATCTTTGAAAGTAATACGAGTTTGCTATGACAAATTATTTCAAAATTGTTTATTAGATTAGTCTATATATTAGCGCTGCTTACCATCAGGTGGGCTTCATGCTCGTTTGTTACTTCTATACTTTTAAAAAAACTATTAAAAAAAGCTTTCATTTGATACTCATATTGTACTAGTAGAAAATAAAACGTCCCTCATCCCACCTTTTTCCTTTTTCCAGGCGCCATTTTTAAAAATTATATAGCCTATGTCACTTTCCAAACTGAGATGATTCTTACGATATGTCACACGTCAAAATCCGTCAAGCCGTTTGGGCTGTAACGCGTGCCAAAGCAATGGACATACATACAAACAAACATAAATACATACGCTCAAAAAACATTGCTATCCTTCTGACGCAGTCGAGTAATTACAAGTGTATTCGAATCTTAGCTTAAACCTACACTTAATATTGCTGTGTAATCCATTAAATATACACAAACAGTAGTACCCTTTAATTTGTCGCTACAAGATTCAAACCTGCAATTTGTCAGTGTCCCTTATCCACCGTATCGATTCAACCATCAAGATCGATATCGACTCGCTCGATTATCTGATTACGTATCGATTCAGCTTTATACTTTGAATAGCAAACGAATCCGAAGATGACTGTATTGTTTCATCTCATATTGAATATCAATATCTGATGCTAGTGGGTGTAGAATACTGATGATACCAAGGATTTAAATCGTAGATATGACATGTCAAAAAAAATGCGTAGAAAGTTAAACGCGATGGATTTCTTCACTTTAAAGCACAACTTATTCGCATTGGGTTTCTTCAGGTTATAGCTTTTAAAACCCTTAGGTGTTCGACTCCGAAAGCACCACCGCCACACCTATTTCTGCATAATAACAGCAGAGTTAGGTACTGCCGTGTTCTGATCTGGAGGGTGCGATAAAGAACTTATCTCAGACGTTCTAAGTCCTGAAGCAATGCATCTTTTTCTAAACTCAGGTAAGATTCTATCTTATCTGGGGTTTAACATATTATGCGGTAGTGGGAATTAATTCAATGGGGGACTATTTTTTCGTTTGCTAATTCGATATTATACAAAAAAGTTATAGCTACAAATTATTTAATACATTAAACAAGTATGACATATTACTAGCCGCGCTGGTTTTAATAAATCACTTTGTTATTTTAAGCATTGTCGAGAGAATTGCCGTAATTATGACGGCTATTTACATAGAAAATGTTTCAATAGAACTACAAGGATTCTTAGAAACTAATTAATTTATCCTGTCGCAACTATTATACACTGGGTTTCATCTTGTGTTTGTATATAAATACTTGATTATCACATCATTTTGAACATCAACCCATACTCTTCCACTCCTGGTAAGGTCTCCTCCTATACCACTTAGGCTATATCACCCACGATAAATTTAAAATTTAAATAAACTTTCACATCAAGGTTGGAACTTTAAAATATATCATAGAGGATTATTTCCACCACACCTATTTCCAGCCAGAGTCTACCTTTCGGTGGAAGAGTGTGGACGCCTACTGTCTTACACATGAGACGACTATTTTAGTCTTTAGGAATGGCAACGCTTCTGTGATCGGCTTCATGTAGAACCTGTTCTTGCACTTGCCGTCAGTTAAACTGCTTGGTGGTTTGTTAGTATAATCTTTGAAAAAAATGAGGTTTTCTTATCTTTTTATTTGACATTGAAAAGAAACCGCTTTCTACAGTCATAGCCTCACACTAGAATTTTAACCTGTATCGTGAGTGCCATGGACACACAAAGACGACGACAAAACGACAAAGACGACAAATACACAAACACCCAGACCCAGAACAGAAATCTAAACTCACCATTCAGATGTCTGTATGAGTGTAGAAAGCGTGTGTGTGTCTGGCCGGGAATTGAACCCGGGTCCCTCTGCATGTCAGACCGCCATGGTGACCGCTCCACCACGTGAGTTATCAAGTATTAAAGGAAAAGATAATTTTTTACGAAGGGCATATTTAACGATTTATATCAATGGATGTCACAATCAGCTATGCAAGGCGGAGTGACATGTTCCGCTCGACATTGCAGTCACGATTTAGTGCTTGACAATCTATTTTGTATTAATACAAAGTTATATAGCCACTTCGCTCACCAAACTCTACAACAATGTTGCGAAGTGCCACCGTACTAAGATTATTATAGTACATCCAAGCCTCGTGCACTTAAGTCTACGCATTTAGTAATCTTTATTGTTAAATTTCGATAAAGCATCTCGCGTTATTTGTGCAATCGCCATCTTTGCGTGAAGAGCCCTTTAATATTAAAACCTGATAAAAAATCTTATACATATCGAATCTTGCTAATATTATAGTTGTGAGAATGTGAGGATAGAAGATTGTTACTCTTTGACGCAAAAAAGTGCTCAACAGATTTATATGAAATTTAGAAGACAGATTGTTTATTATTGTATCTGTGTTTTATCTATTTTATCTGTAGTAAACTATATGCACACAGACGGAACCATGAGCAAAGACTAATCACAAATATTAAAAAAAACTCTTCTTACGAACCGGTGTCGTGAAAATTATTTACAAGTAGATTTAGTAAAGCATATGTTCATTCGCAATCTTAGAAAACGGCTGTCATTTTGAAAACATTGATTTAAACATTTAATACATAAAAATCGTAATAAATATGTAGCTTCTTATACAATAACAAATAACTCCAGTTAATTAAAGTAATTTAAAAAATAAACATCTAACGCATAGAAATAACAAGTAAATATCTAAAGATAGTTAAGAGTATAGATTTACATTTTTACGACCAATTTATTTAGTTTCGTTGTACGGCATAACAATCGATACGTCATCATTAGCGGTCGTCCGAAAATAATTTACGGGGAACCGCTAGATGGCGGTGTAAACTATAAATAGATATTTATGTTGAAGATCAAAAGGCGAAGACAAACTATTAGAAATATTAGAACGGAGATTTTGAAGTCGTTTGTAGCCGGTCTCGTTATCTTAAACGAACTCACGACAGTCGCACTTCAAAGGGGACGTGATTCTTGACGCGACAACAATAATTAGTTACTACTATTAAATATTGACTGATGAAAACTTGAAAAGCAACTTTGTATGCCGTCATATATAACACTTTACAACTTCTTGTCTTTCCTAGGTAAGTTTAACTGCAAACTTGTAGTTAATGTTATTTTTATATAATACGGAAGTAGCAAACGAGTATGCAGTCCAACTGATGGTCAGTGTCTAATGTTGTCTATGGACATCAGTAACCAACTCTATATAAGATCGTACTCCGAATTTAGATTAGCACTACAGTGCTTAACACTGTTGTTATTAAAGAGAAATTAGAGTGACGATAAAACCTCTAGATTCGAACCAATGAGGGTTCCATCACGTTAAATTTGAATGCATAAAAGCTAATAATAATCTAGCAAATACATTTGTATTATCTCATTAATATTTTACGTAAATATGAGATTCAAGTCACCTATAACGGCAAAGACAGCTCAGTGCCTATAACAAATTCCAAAGATGGGAACAAATTACAATTTACATTTTCATAATGAAAAAGAATCTATCCAATCTGTAAATGTATCTGATTTGCATCCGTCGACTTCCGTCGTTGTAACCGGTTATCCGACAGATGTTCACTAAATCCAAAATTTATTGGAAAATTATGCCGCATCACCGCGCGTTTGTTTAATAGCCGGCTTTATTATCCGTACCTGCGATAAAGAACCTGTCTGCTTATTATTAGACTCCATTTCAAGAGTAAGAGACTTGTCTCACAAGAGACTTATAAGTAGTTGCTGTCATAGAAAAGATGGGCAATTTGTCGAATTTTTGTTTGATTTTTATTACCGTGGCTGCGGCGATACGGTCGTATCTATTTCTTTCTTACATCAGTGGTATAAAGTTGTTGCTTGTAGCCTAAAGTGTGAAGTGAGGCAAATACTAATTTCATATTAGTATGTGCACCAATTGCGCTCTCGAAAATTGATGAAATGAAATATTATGGAACCTGTCCTTCATTTTTTTATTAGATTGTAAGTGTCAAATAAGTATAGAGTCCATATGATACTAAGTGGTCACTGTCGCTCATCGGCATTTGTAAGCAATTTAGAAAAGGCTTTATTTCTCTGAACAATCACAGTTGCATTGCTACCCCTGAGGAATAAAATAATTGTGGCAGTGATATCACCCCAGTCAAACCATACTAGTTCTAGAACCTCGAAAATGTAATGTACAGCTGCTATTAATTTGAAACAGACGTTAAGCTAGGTAGCTTAAGTTTGGCTATAGTCTCATTTTTATCCCTGAAGACTCTTTATACCACCAAATGGGGCTTTCCTATAAACATTTCTCTTTTACCATATCAACCATTACTGTACCACCTTACAACATCAACATGTAACTCAACTACAATTTTCTAAATTTACAACAAGACTTTCTCTGAAGAAAACCTAACAGTTACAAACTGAATCGTTTAACCGCACGCGGTGGTTTCGCAGTAAACCATACGGAAACAAGCGTCGATACATGTCGAGATTGTTTGCGTGATACCTAATAGATATACTAGATACACGCCGAATGCAAATTGCGAAAAATACGCCGAGGAATTCCGCAGATGTATCCACAGATAGCTGGTGTCAGCTTTGTACAAGTTCCTCTCGGACAACCCTGCAAACTTTATTTTGCTGCTCCAAAACTACGCTATTTTAAATACTCGGACATCGCACAAGGTTTAGTTTAGTAAGTTAACAATAAATTAAGTTGGTTTTGGTCAAATTAACTTCAAATGAGTGGTTTAGCTATTTCCATTTCACGTACCGTTAAGTGGTATCAAATAGACCTAATCTCTAATTATTTTTGCTTAGTTAGTTCACTAACGTGGTAATTAGGATAGCAGGTGTTGGTTTTGTTCAATCGGTATTTCTGTACTATTATAAAAAATATAAGTCCTTCAAGCCAAATTCGGTTTTTACGAAAATTTTGACAAGTTTCGTAATTTCGTTTGTCGATTAGGTCAGTCGCAAAATATCAGGTGTTATGGAGTAGATTATACTTAGTTATTAGAGTTAAGAATGATCTGGCTATAATATATGAGAATGCGTTTATGACGTGGAGATAACCATCGTTGAAGCTTAATTTAATATATTCAAATATCTAATAAACTATCATGAATAGTTTATGCAGTACTTATTTAATTTATAAGACAAACTAAGGTAAAAGACTTAGCCCTATGGGTTTATAGTAGCCGCGAATGAACTGTGGTTTTCCGTATCGCAATGATGGCAGCGAGGCGATCTGATAAACTGCGAACGGAAACGCAGGAATAAGCTATGTCCCGTCGGATTTCATGAACCGTTATATACGGATATCTGTGATCTACAAAGTGTTGGATCCAACTGAAAATTTCCTATTTCACTGTGGTCTTTAGTATCTGTGTAAACAATTGTCAAATTATATCTTTCTTAAGGACTTACTTACCTATTATTCCCAGATTATTAAAGATATAATAGAATGAGATATTTTTCCTAATTTATTAAAGGTATAAGAGTATGACTTAAGAAAGTTCTGATATTGTTTCTTGTATCTTTTGGGAAGCCCACCCAAGACCGAAGTGAACATCAATAATGCAACATTGTGGAAAATGTCAGAAACTGTCCGAATTTTCGAATAAGTAACGTGAGTTAAGACTACTTTAATTCAAAAACTATTACTAAATTCACTAAACGTAAAACTAATAGCATATATCAGGGGTTCCCAAAGTGGACAGTAAAGAGGTGCGCCGTAAAGCCACTTCGATTTGACTGAGAAGTTATTCTACTTATTGAATTTTTATTATTCTTAATTTATCTTACTTTCCGTTTCAATTCGAAATCGTCATAAATATAATAATAAGTTAAGTTAATAAATTATAAATCAAGTTTCATATTGAGGTTCTTTTAATTTTTATGCCTTTCTGCTAAAACTGTATTGTAGATACCGGTGGGGCGCCGTGACAAAATACATAAACATACATCAACATAAACGCTTTCGACACTCATAGCCCCCACAGTAGGATTTTCGTGGGTGCCATGGATACACAAAGATGAATACACAAACACCCAGACCCAGAACAGAAATCTAAATTCATCATTCAGATGTCTGTCTGGCCGGGGATCGAACCCGGGACCCACTGCGTGTCGGACAGGTATGGTGACCGCTCCGCCACGCGGGTCGTCAGATCGTCAAAACTTGTAAGTGCGTCGGCGGCTGTAAAAGATTGGGAGCCCTTGACATATATTAGATATGTCTAATTGATCTAAAGTTGAACCCGGGTATGGATGCCGGCTGCGTTAAATACGAGGCGACCATCTCATTTCATCTCATCTCATCGCGATATTCTGCTGGTCAGCAGTGACCACTAAAAAACAGATGGACTGTATGCTCGTTTGCTTTATAAAAACTAAAAAGAAATACATATTTACATAAACTTATTACAACAAATTAAAGATAAACATAAAATTCGTTTGATTATCTACAGTTATTTCTGAATCAGCGATGCTATCTCAATTTCCAGACGCATCATAACTGTAACCCGTGCACAATGTCCCTTGTTAACATTCCACATAATTCTCAATTAGGTTCCTTCAAGGGTAGATACACACAGAGGTAGTTATCGCGAACGTAAACCAGCGCGAATCTTTGAACGAGCGTGAACATAAATTTAAAGATATAGAAACTTCCTACTGCGATAACTATTTAAATGGATGTAAATACGTTATAACGAATTATAGACGAGACTATATTAAGTACACGTATGTCCTAACATTCATAACATATATTTATAGCACGATAAAAATGCAATAAAAATGTCTATATATATCTTGTCTTAATCTTTTTGCAGAACACTTGATTATTTTGATAAAAACAAGAAAGAATTTAATGACGCCTTATTAGGCTCTCATATTGAGAGGATCATCTTTCGCTATAGATCTCCAACAACACAAAACAAGAAACAACTACAAAAGTTAATAGATATTTCCTGAAGGGTCTCTTAAATACATATTATTCGATTTAAAAAATTTCCCATTTATTTACATAAACACCATATACACTCTCTGTTAAGTAAGGAAAACCTACACGCATGTGTGATGGTTCGTATCATTACACATGCGTGTAGGTTTTCCTGTATAGGATGACGAAAAGTGATTTAAAAAAATGAACGCTCATTAGACTGCACACGCGCGTAAATATTTGTCTATTGGTATTTTCGTAAAAAAAAAACAATAAAAAACGTGCAAACATTAGTTTCACGGCCATAATCACTCAAGTGTGTTTTCACCATAACCGACCGCAAACCGCAAAGTGTAAACAGTTTTAGCCGCTAACGTTGAATAACAAAGATTATTGTCATTTGGCGCTCTCCCAACTCCGAAATGAGTCAAGCCCGCGTATGTATTATTAAACAATGCTTTGACGCATCCTTGGACTTCCTTGTTCCATTGTTTTAGTTTATGACTAGCTATTATATTATTATGCGCGTCTCTCCTCGCATTTAACCCTTCACTTTCTTCAAAATTTACGTAGGAAGGGGAAGCTAAACTTCGGAAGCTCACCGGCACACATATTTTTACCTTATAGCATTAGTTAAGCTTCCCCGTTTGAATAGTGGGTGCTTCGTCAAGTTTCCTCGTTCAATTGTTTTAATATATGATTCAACAAGTGTTTACGTCACACGATATAAATTCTGCTTTTGTATATGTAGTAATCCTCGGCTTGGGAAGGTCTCCTTTGTAAACTGACGAACTAAGCTTACAATGATGTGTGTTGTGTTTTGTGTTCTACCGCAAGCGAAAAGCGAAGCAGATATCTCTGTTAAGAATACAATGACTCTACACAGTTCGTGTTTTTTTAATTACAGAATGCATCGGTAAAATGAGTGAAGATGTCCTTTTGTTTCATTCCACTAAATCAGGAGATGGAAAGACGCAACTTGGGGTTAGTTATCGATCTCCTAAAAAAACTTAAAAAAAAAAACTTAATATTAATAATCTTATTACCCTGACCTATTGAAGACGATGATCTTAGTCCTCAGCAACGAGTAGCAACGCATCTGTTATTCTGTACTTGTAAGTGTAGAATATATTAGTGGCAGAATTGGTGGTCATTTATATATGAGGCAACCATCTTAATCCTCGTAATTTGTCTGTGATCGACTTTAGACAATACTCCTGATCTATATAAAGTTGCTTACAGATGTCCATGAGTGGCAGTCACCCCTCATCATTGCACTGCATGTTCGGTTTCTACACCAGTGTTATAAATTTTATACTACTTAGTACTTCAACCTTTTCAACAAAAATCACATAACTTTTATGTATAATTTATTTGCTTACTTATTTGGTACTGGTGGAACAAGTCCTTGACAACGGATTTGTGACCTCGTCAATATATTTACGATAGTTGACGAAGCTCAACATGTCGAAAGCGCTGAATACAACGCCATACACAAATTAAACAAGCTTTATTTATCTATTACGGAATTTTAAATCCATATCTTTAACATACTCGGGCTTTTACACTAATACCTGAGATTAAATTGAACAATCTTTGATTTAAATATAAACACCCTTTCCAATGTGTCTTCTTCTCTCTTTTCTCGCCCTTCTTGTGTCTTCTCTAAAAAGTGGAACCGTATCGACTCATAGGCTCACATTAGGATTTTCTCCAGCGTCGTGAGTCGCATGAACACATACAAACGAGTATTGCTTTGTATGTGTTCATGGCACTCACGACACAGTGTTTGTGTATGTAAAAACCTAGATCTACTACAGATATTCAGATATTTATCTGGCCAGGGATCGAACCTGGAATCCACTGCCTGTCACTCTTATTTGGTGACCGCTACGCCACGCGGCATGTGGCATTGTTTGATTTGAACTAACAAAATTTCAAATGAGCACAAAAACAGAACAACTCATCTATGTATTAATTTTAATGATAAATCGTTTTCTTATGTAATTTTCAAAACTTCCCATGGATCAGCAAAGACTTTTAATTAATCGCATAAGTAACGGATTTATCTACTCAGAACATAATAAAAGTAGAGATTTTATTACTATAAATCGGTTTACTAACAATAAAACCGCGGGTGTTAAACTATAAAAGAGAATCAATTAGCATTAAATTTGAAATCCAAAAAATTCTTCCGCGACCAATTATATGATTTGTGGTTAAGACGTTACGAGGTAGCTTTGAGAGTAGCCATAAAATGTTGTAATCCGAGAAGTATGGTCCGGCCGTTAAGGTTCTAGGATAATTATAATATTTTCTACATTTGTTACAAACGATGGCGTTTATTATTATTGGAATATGCTAATCTGACGACTCCGAGTGTCGCAACAGCGTATAAAAGGCGAGATGCCCTGTAAATGGGGTCTTATTTGTACATACGTTATTATGACGCGTTAAAAAAATCGAAACAATTTGATAGTACATACATTTAATGCGCTTGTAGTTTTTAAAACATCATAAAACGATGTATTTTTTAAACAAATCTTTTACTAAAACTTTGTAACTATATCAAGCACCTTTAGCACCTTTTTCTGCTTTAAAACAGCTAAGTAATAGTTGATGTTTTAAGACTCTGATAGAGTTTTAGAGTTCTTACATAGATAATGAATTGTCATGAGGCATACAGTTCATCTCGTTGCTATTTTGATTTCTTTAAAAAAGTTACAGGTGCTGGATTCGTTCAACTTATGAAATTTTAAATTCACTTGATTCTTGTACAATAAATAACAGGTCTAAACTTTTATTGTTGAACAATCTCCACTTTCACACTGTCAGACTAAGTAGACCGATGTCTTCGACATCCACTTTCCGATCTATGATGGCACGACGCTAAAATTAATAGCGGACAAATGGGCCAGCGCTCTCCAGCACGATCGGAACCCGCTATTTATTTAGCTGCGAGCATTACCCGCGACGCTGGCCTAAATGTAGCCAGCCTTAAAAGGCTACGGAACGTTTCAAGTAAATCGCCATATTGTTAAGTTAAATTGGTATTTTACTGCACGAAGTTTCGTGTGGCATAGCCTTGTAAGGTGTTGGCCGTTGTTGATTTGCATGTACGACGCTACTTTTTGCTCTATTTTGAACTTTAGGCCCTGAACAATAGGTAAGTACGTGGTTACTACGATTTAGGTTAAGTGGAGGTTTGCTGTCGGTGGAATGAAATGTCAAACGCGATGACAGTCGTTAGTGCGACATCTAGCGGCCAGGTCGCGCAAGGGTTGCTATTATGGGGAATCCAATTAAAGTGTAGTGTATAAGTAAGTTTATCGTCGAACACTTGAATGAACTTATCCATTACACTATCGATTGGGCTATTATTTGATAGCTGTTTTATAAGGTGATAAAAGTTCATGCTTGCTGCATTAAGTAAACAAAACAAAATAACTGTCATGATAGTTTCTACACATTGATCCTTTAGATATCAAGCCTATACCAGGCTGCAGTAGCCAGCCAGGCTGATTAAGGCTTATCAGCCATTGCACTTATCATGATGATAAATTCCAACTTGAATAAAAAAAAGTTCAGAATCTGGATATTCCGGAGACACTTACATATTATCAGTTACAATATATACATTTTACACGACTACCGGATCCGAATATTAAGTATTAAAAAAGTATTTAATTATTTTCAACTCCGAAAGTATTTAGAGTAACGCGGAAAAAGTGCAACCAAAACCATGCAAGAGGCGGAGTCGCGTGGAGAAACGCAATAAATAAGCTGTATAAGAAACTTATTCAACGTCGTATTACACATTTAAATTATAACCGTATAATTTAGTGTCCCAATACAATTTATGAATGGACGAAGCTGAGAAAGTATTGAAATAGACATGTTTACGAACATAAATATGTAAGAGCGTTGGTCCACGACAGGCGATGTTTACAACATGCGACTGGATATATTGGCGCTGTAGTTCTTCATCTGCGAACAATGATTAAGGCTTGTTCCAGACGGCCGATTACGTATGCTTTCGGTTATCCAGCTTTAAGCGCGAAAATTTTTGCAGCGAAACGTTAGAAAAATTATATAGAGAAGTTCAGCATTGAAGAACCGTTTAAGTTATTTCGTAAACTAAAATCATTGAGCTAAATAAATCAAATACATTTTTTTAGATATACGTCATTAAGGAATTTAATATTAATTAAACACAAATCATAGATTATGATTGAGACAAAATTGTGTTAACTTTATTAAATTGCGGTATTAACATTTTTATCTTAACATTACCTTAAATAATATTTGCTTTCTTACATTCAAATCAACCAAATTTTATTACATTTCTTTTATGTTGAACTATATCCTAATTATTAAATCTATCGACGTACAAAACGTGCAACAAAACTATTTTATTCATCCGTACACAGACATACCATATCAATAAAAAATCGAACATTTGCATCCAACCTTATCTCGCAATCAGATCGAATGCGAAATAACAGTCGAAACCGCAACACGGCGGGCATTCCAACAAATCGGCGCAGTAGGAAGCCCGTGCCCATTCTGCACCAATCTGGAACACCTGGTCCAACCAGTAATTTCCACCATTCCATGTTTCATTTCACTGCCATTAAACGCACTTCCGCATAACGTAAACGTAGCCTTCGAACCGCATTCGATATTCAAAACAGCAATTGCAGAAAGAATTATATCAGATGCTCGCTGTTTCTTAGCGGGTAATAAATTTTGTGTTCGATTCGCATTACGGGATACCTTATTTGCACGGACACGCCTACAGCTGCGAATCGGAGGCTTTGAAGGAGATTTGGCTTGAACTATGGATTGTTGAATATTTCAGCGCAAAATGTTAACGAATGTTATTTATAATTCTCTATCGTTAAACAGTCCTGTCAATATCAAGTCAGGCTTCTAGATTAACCCGTACTACAATTTCTGTACTGGTGACATAGTTTCGTATGTTATATTGTTATTTCTAATATTATATAGACTAAGTAATAGGGATCCGCTTTTAAACTTTGGGGACGAAATCCAAATAAAGAAATTGTGTTACATATCTCCCAAAAATGTGTTTTCTTATATGAGAGTAGGACGAACGAATTATGATTTACTTACCCACGGCTCCGCCCGCGTCGGTCATGTTTATCTCATTAATGAATATCCTATGTGTTAATCTAGGCCAATCGTTTTTGCATGAAAGAGTAACAAACACACATACATCCTCACAAACTTTCGCATTTATAATATTTGTAATATAAAGTTCTTGATGTGATTTGTTCATTTATGTTTCAATGTATTTAATTTTGTCTTCAAATACGGTATGTATTATTACTCAGATGAATCTAAAGACCACCTAACCTGTAATTGCAATACTCACATTACGGCATTACAGAAACCTGAAGCAAATTTTGTATACGGCATTTATGTAAACAGTTATCTAATGCCCCATTATTGACCTCGTGGTCAATGATAGGTTCACATTCTATGTTCCTGTCACACGATACCTGTTCATACGTGCACATACCTATTGTTAAACCTTAGATTTCTCTTGACAAGTGAGTATTAATGAAAGTTGTTAAGTGTTCAAACCGCCTAATAGGCTGTTTGCACACTGTAAACCTACTGCGTTGAGTGATTATCACCTCTGCTGTATTTTAGTAGTGTCGAGAATGTATGCAATTATTGTCTTTTTCTTTAGTTTGACATTTAACATTACTTTCCAGAATTTAATCCTTATAAGTGATACTAACAGATGGTGATAATAAATACTTGGTGTGCATGTATTTTTTCAAAATAAAGTGATTCGATTTCCCGCTATAGAATAAGATATATATATTTTTTCATCTAATAATGATTTTTATTGAAATTGGCCTCGTAACACCTTTTAGCAGTTTTCGATAAACCCCATACGGATTTTGCCATGCACACCTGAAAACCAGATATTTTACCAGTAAACCGTTTCCAAAAAAACTGTGAAGTATCATCCATTACAAGTTTGGACGATGCTTACGGACCAATACAACTTAAAAAAACTGAGACAATAATTTCCTTAAAACATGGTGAGCAAAACTAAGGCATTAACTTCATTAAGGGCGTACAATAAAATATGCCCGGGAGGGCATATATGCGGGTGATGGTGACCGCCCCGGAAGTCTAACACAGGCCGAAATCCGAGTGCACCTATTTATTTAGTTGTGCCAGTACAATTTAGACCTCAATCATGTACCTACAATTGTTTTGGATAGACTAAAATGGATTGAATTCTAATTTATTATTTTACAGTAAAACGTCCGTAACAAAATATATTTATCTTGGTCCGCTGCCTGCCATGCGTAAAAAACCGTCGCCTGCAACCGCACCAGTTAAAACGCTGCTCATACTGTTTTTCAATACAAGCACGCAATATAATATGACATTCACTTCCGCAATTCTTAGCATACGCCTTAAGCCATATTTATATCAAAGTTGAAACCAGCATCCTTGAATCAGTTCCTTTTTTGACGAACCCGTTCATGATCTCTCCTTTCAATCTCTTGAACAGCGATCAAGATGGCTATCCTCAGTCATGACAGAGACAGACACGACCAGAACTTACACCTGCACTGAGCATAAGGAAGTAAAAGGCAAAACACCCCATTACTTCTCAAGGATACAATCTTTTGGGCCAGCACGATCTACAGTCATGATTACACCATTATTGTCAAACATGAGACAATCGGACAATCATGATCTTCGACTGCAAACACGACGTAACAATATGGTAAGGTATGAATAAAGATTATTGTTACATGTCAGGGGTTATCTCAAACTCGGGATATTTCAGTTGTGTGGTATTCATACAGAAATCTTAAAGCTATTACGGTTTGACTCGTCTGACCCTATTAGCTAAAGTTAAACCCTAAGACCATTAACAAGCCCGACCGAATCCACATGACGAAATCTTGTAATCCTATGATAATAGTCAAACTTCTAAACTTGCCTAATAAACCTACTGACTAAACGAAGACTTCCCAGTAACTTTTAGCCACATACATTACTTAATGTTTAATTAAGATAGTAAATCTGAGGAACACCAGATACAAGATAACAATTAGTAACTTAAAGCGTGAAGTTTATGTAAAGATACTAATTATAAATAAAGACAACTTAGAATATTATTTTAAGCACTAGTTGGAGCAATTTCGATACTTAGTATATAATATTGAAGTAGGAAACGAGCATGCAGTCCACCTAATGGTCAGTGTATAATTAATTTTATAAAGAACAAGGTTTCTGTCTTAAATTAATTACAAATGTAGAAGGACCTTACTTCCAAGGACTAAAATGTTGGCATCTTATGAAAGCTGACAAACACACCCGACGACCGTAAAGCAAGAACTGCTACACGCTAGAAATATTTGTGACGGAGGTACCTCTCCGGTCTAACCATTCTCGTTTTGCGTATGTATGATCCCGCTGTCCTCGCTGACATCAAAACAGTATGACGGAAACCAATCAGCAAGGCCCGAAGTCGGATAGTCCCAAAATAGCTTTTGCCCTCTTTACAATCATATCCTTACTCTTTCTAAATAGTTTCATTTTTATATTTTCCATCACGGGTAATTTTATTCCA
>MOOZ01000093.1:1064192-1083473 GCA_002930495.1 Cecropterus lyciades | reverse complement strand
CTGGTCTGACTGTNNACTGTAGATTTGTAAATCGTCTGCATATAGATGGTAGAGAGAAGTGAGGTGGAGACTAATAGAATTAATGAAGATGGCAAAAAGGAGAGGAGACAACACGCCAGAACACAACAGGAGAATGTTGATAGAGCACCTAAAATATGTAATACAATAATAGAAAACCTGTACAATTTTACTGTTATTTTTATTATAATAAGCACACAACCCATCTGCTTATAGTCAAAGACTGATTGCAAATAAGACCATACAAAAAAAATATATATAAGTTTGTAATTGTAAACGAGTGTGCAACCATCTATTGGCAAGTGGTCACTGCTGACCATGGACATCTGTAAGCAACTTCATATAGAACATGGATTCAAACTGAAGTCCATTACTGTTGTAACGGTAATCCAAAAGATTTAAATGGCTGTTACAAAGGAAAGGGAGGCGATAACAACAACAACACAAGTGCTGTGCTTGAACCAGACTGCTTCGCCCACAATATAAATGTACAATGTAATAAATAAATGTAGATTGATAATGCAAACAATGACTAAGATTTTTCCGAAATTATTTTCCTTTGTAACACTATTCCCATGAACAGGGAATAAATGTTTATTAATAAATAAAAGTCAAATCATTGTGGTTCTGCTTCAGTAAACCACATTAGAACTGTATTATTCTGTTCTGATTTAGATAAAGGAAGAAATTCCTAAGTAATCTAACTTGGTCTGATTTATCTTATTTACAAACAAAAAAAAAAATGTTGACATGACAATGTTGTACAGTACATACCTTCACCAATTAATTCAGTGTCAAAAACTTCGGTGACCAAAATATTAGCCTTATGTTTCATATCTCCATCTACGCCAACTGTCAGTTCAGTTGATCTTTTTGGAATGACTGTAATCTTGTCTGCTACTCCATTTCTTTGCAGAATCTTCACACAGCACTCAGCCATGGGTTTGAATGCTTCGCAGGCAACAATGGAATCTGCTCCACACTTTGCTGCCATTATTGATAATAAGCCTGTACCAGTGCCTGAAAAGAAGATGTTTATTTAAGTAATGTTATACCTGAAAATGTGTCCACATATACATAAACATCTACTTAGAAATGTACTTGAACATTACATAACTAAAAACAATAGCTAAAACATAAATATCCTACCCAATTCAACATTTCATATTGTATAACTACTCCATCTGTCCCTTACTTTAAATTGCAGTTACTGATAGAGTAACTGCTATTTAAAGTTATACTGATGAAACTATGACTTAATATTCCTGATGTGTACAAAAAATATGTTCGTTAAAATATCTTTAATCCTTTAGCTTGGATTTCAATTTCAAACACATATATAAACAGAGAGACAAAAATTAAGATTATTATTTATTCTCAGCTCCCCTAAATACTTCATCAATTAATTCATATTATTAGTTAATTTGAACTATATCAGGTTTTACTTCCAGTTTATTGTAAGGATATAGAAAAAGCAGAGCAATGAATTATCTCAAGTAATGATTGTTTTAAAACATATTTAACCAGATACCTACCAATATCCAATACATTAGCCTTTTTCCCAGCACCATGCATCTTCTCTATAGCCAGTTGCAATGCTCGGTAGTATTTCTTGTTCCTCTCAGTGTCATGGAGCATGTCTGCAAAGGCTGACCTTGCGATTTCCTGGTGGAAGTCGTAATTCTCGTGTTGCACATCCCATTCTGTACTGCCAGTTATTGGATTTCGTTTTTGGGTAAACACTTGCATTGTTTCAACGTGTGCTACTGTATTTTTTAATCTGGAAATTAAATTAATCAAACGTAAGTATATTTAGGATCTAAATCATATCAATAAATGACTAGCTGTTTTTTCTACATACATAATTAACTATTACATGTAGAAGCTTTGGAAGTCAGGGGTCCACAGTAGTTATAATTAGCGCCAAATAAAGCACAGTATACAACGCTTGTTTGTAACTTATAAAGTCACAAACATCATTTCGCTCTTTTATAAAATACGTAGGTTATATAAAAATATTTTAAAAGTAAAATAATTAAATGAAGCGAGATACTAAACTGGTTTCAATGAAATTACTGCTGTCTAGGGGCAGGTATTCAATTTAATAGCCCTTAAAAATGTAAAATCTATAGCGAAGCCTAATTAGATATAAAATCAATGAGGTTCAAATGCCGAAAATAACATCCTATTTATCATAAAATAAGAACCATCTATACCTTCTGGGTAAATAAACTATCAAAGAAGTTTTAATCTTCTGAAATAATAATGTGCTCATTTACAGATTGTTTAAATTATTTTTCAAATAATTCAATTCCTATATCTCCAGTTATAACCACGGCCAAGGCCAACGTGACTGGAACTGTCAAAATTCAAAACATGTCAAATAAAGCACTAGGTACTCTATGGTTAAAAATGTAGATTATGTAATATTTGACCTCACAGTGAATCATCATATAAATATTGTTACTAAATCATAGAAATACGTGCATTTTTGTTTACCACTTGCTCCTTTTCTTTAATGTGTCTAATTAAAAATATGTACAAGTGTAACAAGTAATGAAGAACGGCATAATTATACATTAAAGTTAAACTATATATGAGTATGTTACATATAATTATATATGAAAATAATTATTAAACAAACAACGTGATTTAAGAGCTATTTCTACGTATATAATACTTATCTTACTAGTAATGATAATAAAAATAAATAAGTAATTTAAGAAAATGCTTATTTCACGTACCCTGCTGATCCCGAATTTAATTTTCAACATGGCAGTCTGGTGTTAGTTGTCAATCGTTTCGTCTTTCATTACGACGTTTTACTATCATGGCGGCCGCGGTAGGCAGGATTTGTGGGGCACGACTTTTGAAAAATTATGGTTTAGTTGCACCCCAGGTACTGAAAATCCTAGTTAATAACAAATTTAGTACTTAATAATTAAATATAGAGCCATTCGGGGTCCGTGTAATTTATGAAAATGATATTGCGAGAGACCAAACCTCTATGGTGCAAGGGTGTATTTTAGCAATTTAGATAAATTCCAGGAGTTGTTCGCGTGTTTCATATAGAATTGTGGGTGTGTAGAGTTAGTATCAGTACAATGGTATCTCAGTGTATAAAGTTTTTCGCAGAGTTGGTAATAACCTTACAAACATTATGTAACAAGTGAAAAACTAATGGTGACCATCCATTGCAGGTATGTCAGCTGTCCACCAGTACCCAAGGATGGACGAGAAACAGAAAACTGGTATGTGATAATTTTTCTTTTAATATATATTAAAACCGATCTTTTGTAAAACCTTTCTTAAGATCAACTTTGAAAATAGATAATAGAAGTGATTTTAAAGGTCAATTACAATAAATTGTCTTTACCGATTAATATAATAAATTTACTTGCACACATACTTTATTTACTTGAATAACTAAAATAGAGTAATCTGTTGTAAATTGAGTAACATTAGTATTGCTTGAAAATCTCAATTCCTTTCTGATTTATGACATAGAAATATCTACAAAGAACAAACAAACAGCAGTCTTGGAAATTATACATAAAATAAATTGTTTTTCTTTTTTATATTTGATTTAATACCTAAGTGTTATTTCCAGTTGTTATCCACATTGGGGGTAGTGGGAGGAGGTGTGGGCGCTCTCCTGTTTGCCCTGGAACAGTCAGTAAAGGCTTCTGGAACAGAGGCTCATCCCTTCCACCAGCCATGGAGTCATGACGGCTGGTTCCAGTCTTTTGACCATGCCAGGTTTGTAATATGACAATTGCATAAAAACTTCAACAAATTGTCACATAATATCAGAATTAAGAGTTTGCCAAGATACCTGGCTCATGATAGCAAATTTAAAATCATCATTTGAATTTGATCATAGAATAATAATAATTTTTCGTTTATTATAAAAACAAATCACCCATCAGCATTTATTCTAAAATCATTGGCCCAGTAGGCTATGTTTAGGTCTTAAAAGACTACATCATGGCTCTACACAGGTGGGAAATAGGTATTTGTGATGCAAGTTGAGTGCAAGATTTTTGTTATGTAATCAGAATGCAGTAAAACTTATGTGCTTTACCTGATTTTAAGGCACTTTTAGTGATGTCCAGTCATGAGTTTGGAATTTAGTTGGAAAGTAAATTTGAGATAACTATTGAAAACAAAAAACTTTATAATTATGGGGAGTATCTAAAACAGTACAAACCTCACAAGTAAGATTACTTGTTTGATTTGTTTCTATAGAAAATATTCAAAACTTGATTAAATCATTGATTTTGAGGCTCCAGAAAAATCTCATATAATCAATAGTTACCAAGAAAAAATTTACATAATTGTCTTTCTTCATTTTTATTGACTTCATTTATTTACTTTTAAAATAAACTATATAATAAGACTTAGGAAATAACAATATATATATGTATATATAGTACGTAGATTAGCAGATAAGTAATTAGTGGTAATTGTGCCAATGATCACTAGGTCTCCATTTAAGTGTAAAGAAATATCAAACACATCACTACTGTCATGTAACCAATATAAACCTTTAACACTACAAATATAAATATTTCTTTAAACATTTTTTTTTATCTCAGTATCCGACGAGGTTATGAAGTATACAAGCAGGTATGCAAGGCATGCCACTCTTTGCAGTACATTGCCTACCGAAACTTGGTGAATGTTACCCACACTGAGGAGGAGGCCAAGGCTGAAGCTGCTGAGGTAATTTTATGAGGATTTCTACTTAGAAATTACGATTAAGTACGTAAAAATAAAAAAAAAATCATAGAAGCTAAAGTTAGCTTCTATGATCTTTTTTTTTTAAGATTGATGATATAATATTATTAAAATTTTGTGATGTCTATCAATCAATACAAAGGCGTCATAATGGTTTCAAGACTTCTGTATCTTTCCTTATGTTATTTGCATGCTTGCATATTTTTGTACAGTTACAGCTACGTTTTGTGACAATCAATTGATGACATGAAGGTGACGTGATATTCGAATGGATGTTAGTCTCAATTATTTGTTCCATATTTATAGTAAAAATTCTAGTCGACACACACATATACAATTTGTGACATTTGTAAAATGAATAGTATATGAATGTATATTTGCCTTTATAGATTTTATGGTTGTATTAGTGCCTTCGAATATTACATTAACACTAATAAACTGTTACTTTTTCCTATTTCTTCAGGTAATGATTAAAGATGGTCCTGATGAGGAGGGCAACTACTTCGAGAGGCCTGGCAAACTCTCGGATTACTTCCCATCGCCATATCCCAATGAGAATGCCGCCAGAGCCGCCAATAACGGTAAAACGGCAACATTAATTATGCATGATAACAAACTATAAGTAATCAAAAAGCCTAACCTAATTTAATCTAACCTTTTGATTAACTTTGACTTAAAAAAATGTAAAATGTTTTTACTTACATATTTTCCGGATTTTATTAGAATTATAAATTTTACATAAATAATTATGCAGTAGATAGTAGTTGTGATAAAATTAAAAAAGAAAATACTATCTACAAACAATTAAGATAAGCACAACCAATCTAGGCACCCTCAGTTACAACTATTAGTTGATTGGCCATGGGCAGCAGTAGACACTTATCTGATATATTTCTAACAAATAGGTTTCTTCTGAAACAAGGCACGAGTTCTACAAATCTAACAATGTATTGTTGTTGCAAATATCCAGACCCTTTATTTTGACTTTTCAACTTAGTCCTCAACTATAGTAACACAACTGTTGACAACTAAATCTATTATAAATTGTGTGGTAATACGCACACAGTTATCCTTTTTTAAACGCATGTAAGATGACTTTAGTTTAATTTATGAAAGGGAGCTGGCTACCAGTATATTTGATTTTTAATACCTTCTCTCTAACTTCAGTCTTGTTACATATAGAATGTTTCACTCTCATCTGGTTTTCATGTAACAAAAGTACATAACACGTAAAAAAGGCAAAAATATTTTGAATATTACTTTCTCTAGCTATATGCGCGTAACTTGTTGCAATTAACAATTCACTCTCATCTAATTTTCATAACGCGTTAATAAAGTATAAGTTCTTGAATGTCACTTTTCATGTGGTTACCCACCGGATCTATCGCTGAATTCACTCTCACCTAGATTTCATAACACGTCAATGAAAGTATGTCTTCTCAATCGTCACTTCAGGTGCATACCCACCGGACCTGTCGTTAATTGTGTCGGGCCGCAAGGGCGGCGAGGACTACATCTTCGCGCTGCTCACCGGCTACTGCGACGCGCCCGCCGGGGTCATCCTCCGCGAGGGACAGAACTACAACCCCTACTTCCCAGGGGGCGCCATCTCCATGGCTCAAGTATTGTTTGACGAGGTACGTGCACTACCTATGTATATTAGTATGTAAAAATGAGATGGTGTGCCTGTTTATTTTTTAATCACGCAAAAACCACTGGTAAGATTTACGTGAAATTTTGCATGGATATACCTTATATATCTGGTCAACTTATGGGTTACTTTTAATTTCGATATTTTGCACGATTTAAAGATGGCGACGATTTTTAATTCCCATGTACCAAAACACGGGTGCTTCAGCTAGTTGATAATAGATGAGAATTATTTCCAATACTGCTTTAAGACAATAACCTAAGGCGCATTTATGAATGTATTGTTGTGCTATGCCATGAGGTATGTTATAATATTAAGCCCAATTAACAATAGCTGTAAAAGTGGACGGAAAACGATTGCTTAATTTTGACGTGAAGGTGGATGTTATAAGTTGTAAATAAAGAAAATGTTTTCTATGTATGTATACAAATTATTCAGTTTATTTATTTAAAAAAGTAACAAATAACGGATCGCTCAGTATGAACTTGTATAAAAAGAATAGAAGGTCATACCGCGCGGTAAGGTCCCATCCTGTATAATTTATTACCACTAAGTTGAAAGTTTATAGTATCTATCATTTTTAATATATACATTATGAAACTATTTTCATTTTAGAAGCCGTTCATCGAATAGCAACAATTATATTCGAAAACAGTCTAATCCTGGCTGTTGCATAATACTGCATAATAAAAGTTCAATTCCCCTGCAGAGATTATGTAACATGCCAATTATTCCTGGAATAGTGCCAAAATAACGCTACGATAGATAGCAGTAAACATATAAAATATATCCCTAAGATGTACATATGTATATAAACCATGTATCGCTTTATTTGTAAACGCTAATTTCCGTTCGCAAAACAGGATATTAATAAAACTTTATGAGTGAGAATGGGTGGGAGATTGCACGATAGGATTCTTTTGTCGCGACATTATTTTTGTGTTATCACAGCACGTTTAGTGCCTATAGATCTATAAACAGCATCTGAAGCATGCAGTAGTCGCAAAGACATTCAATTATATAAACAACGACGCCAACGTCAGTGTCCGCATCACTACACGTGTCTGACACGTTCAGGGTCTGCAGATATAAGTGAACCTTGATTTGATGTTTGTTGGTATACACCACGACACGTGTCTGACATGCTTAATGTCCTTAGATGTAAATAAACTTTTATTGTTTTTGTTTTTTGTATTGCAGGCGGCCGAATACAGCGACGGCACGCCAAACAGCGCATCGCAGTTGGCCAAGGACGTGGCCACATTCCTCCGGTGGTGCTCCGAGCCCGAGTACGACGACAGACAACGGATGGCCATCAAGGCTCTCGGCATGTTCTCGCTGCTCGCCGCCGTAGTCTACTACTACAAGCGACACAAGTGGTCCGCAGTCAAGTCGAGAAAGATAGCCTACAAACCCGTCTCTAAGAAATAAAACAAAATGTAGCATTAAAACGTTTTAGACAATTTTTTTTCAATAGGCACAGTTACATGTGATTTGTTTATAATTAAAATAATTTATTTCGTACTTCCGATATGTTTTCTTTCTTATATCGTAATCATGTTGGCCTGATTACCATTAATTAGCAGTCGGGTAGGTGTGTTCGAGGCGTGATATTATTTATATTATAATGTAATATAATGTCAATGTGAGCATTTCGCCTCGTGTGATTGTGACGCAGTCAAATTATCTTAATATAATAATTTAGTGGTCTAAATGGAAACTGTGCTTGTGATGTTAAAGGTTAATTGGACTTCGTGTACAGTTCAATAAATGAGTTAACAAAAATTGACTGAATTGGTGTTTTATTACATTACATTAAAATACATTAATCAAACACAGCCGTAAATGTTTTGTTAAAACTAATATATATTAACGAAATAAATTGGAATATTAGTTTTTAATATAATTAGGTTTAATATTAATATGTCAATATGTACAATGGAAAATTATGTGCTAGTTCTAACGGTCGTAATGTTTACTGATAAAATGATAATTTATCTACGACTAACACGATAAGATCTTATAATTATGAGAGGATATATAAATGTTGAACATTTTTTAGTCTAGGCGATAATAAAGACGAAAACATATGTCTGAATTTTTATTGTAATACCAAAACTAGAACTTACTACTATATAAAACTTTTGATCCAAATTAAATAAGCTCCGTAAATTAATTAATTAAAAGAACGTATAGCGGCGAATCCGATTAAATTATTTATTTAATCCGATTAAATTATTTATTTAATCGGATTCGTCGCTAATAAAGAATTAAAATAACGTCTTTCTGAACCATGTGAGACCGTAGGCCAATAGTAATAATTATGTAAGCAAAGGGGTTGCAAAATTAAGTGCCTACGTAATTTATTGCCGCTCTCCATAACAATAGATTGGCAAAAAGGATGTTATTCTGCATAGAACCTTAAAAGTTTCACTGCACTTTTTATAATTAATGACTCATAAATGCAATTATAATATTATTATTTAAATATTGTCCCATATTTTTTGTCACACATTTTATTATACTGAAATAGCTTCATTAAACATACGAGGACGGCCGTATGTAATGGAATACAAGAGACTGTAGGATTAATAAAATTATCACTTACATAGTGTCATTAATGTCAAATTGACGTTGACAAATGGTACTGAGACCTGTCAATAAACACTGCGTATTTAGTTTTAAAGATCTTGTTTTATTTAAATATTACTTGCACATGTTGCGTATAGTGCTTTATTTAAAATGAACGCTATAGTGGGGTTGTGTCATTTCTGCGAAGCACATGGTCCTAGGCCAGTTTTCTGTACATTTACAACTGTCGATGAAAATCATACAAGAGAGTCCTCGAAATGTTCGGTTCAGTGCAGCGGGTGCTCTTCTTTGGGGTCCGAGACGGTGCTGGTGTCTCGCGACGTAGACGGCACTATATTCTGCAGCAGAGAATCTGTTCCTAATGCAGATGTAACGGGATTCTTGCGGCAAGCAGCGTTACGTAGTATTACTTGTGAAGTAAGTTTGTAACATTCATAAACAGCTACATCTTGTAGATATAACTACACCCATAGTCTCAACGTTGGTGGTGTATCGCGCGATGAACACACGTTTAATGTATACACAGTTACACACGCACTACAATGTTTACAAATGAAGATTTATTACTCCATTAGTTAATTTTTCGTCATTCCTTGCAATTATTGCTGTTACCAAAACCTAATTTGAGACTATTCTTAAAGTATTTGAGAATATATACTATTATTTACAATTTAAAAATGGAAGAATGTTTGCCCAATACCAATATATCAGTTCTGCTTTTTATTCTATTTATCTTCCTGTGTTTTTACAATGACCACTGAAAACAAAGAGCAAAAAGTGGCTACATTAAAATTAATGATTTACACATAGTTAAAAACAGGTAAGTTGGAGCAAGGAGGGTGGTGTGGTGTACTTTAGTGAGGCACATGGACACGTGCTGAGCCTCATGTTCCAGCTAAAGGATACCAGGGCACGAGGCCTGAAGCGGCTCTTCTCCATTGTCGTGCTGATGAAGGATAAGATGCTGTTGCTCAATATCACACCAGTACTCTCTGAACATATGCAGGTAATTCATATAATGGATCTTATTTATATGTATTGCACAGATGTGGACACAAAGAATGTTTGGCATATATTTAAATCTGTTTGTGCATATATTTGCAAAAAAAATGCTTGTAAATATGTACATACTAAAATATTAAACTTTTTTAATTTAATTAGAGTTATACTACACTTCACAATATTTCAGATTCTATTAAACGTCTGTTAAAAGTGTTTTTTCTAAACCTTCAAATATGAATATCTCCCTTACATAATGCCTACATCTTAAGTTCCATGGCAAGATAAGAAAAAAATATGTATGTACCTATTATCCATGTACATTGTATTGATGTATTTCAGAAAATTTCAAAAGAATTGAAAGATCTGGCAGATGTTGTATATGACAAAGAACAAAGCATATGCTCCCAACGAGCCTTGAGGTTAAGGACTGGAAGGAATGATTTTGGCCAATCCAGATCTCTAATACAACTCACAGGTAAAATGATGGCATCACCCATCAGGTAACATCGTTAAAAAACATTAAAGCAAGAAATCCAACTGCTTGAAATGAAATTTTATGTTCATAATGATAAATACTTAATTTAACGTTTATATAAATTTTTGTCAAAATGTTCAAGTAAAAGTATTAAAATATGTATATTTTTATATTCGTTATTTACTAGTTTTCATTTTATACCCGTATTGTTGTAGTAGTATAAAAGTCATCCCTCCTCCCCCCTTTTTCCTCTATATGCAAATTCCATTTTTAAAAATTATATTGTCTATGTATTACATACATCACAAGCCGTCAAACCATTTGGGCTGTAGCGCGTGCCAAAGAAATGGACATACAAAGAAACAAACATACATACATACTCTCGAAAAACATTACCCTCCTTCTGACGCAGTCAGGTAATAAGATTTATGCATAGCGGAGAGACCTGCTCCACTTCTAACAAAGAAATGCCTAGATATTGTGGAGGTAGAAGTGGAAGAGAAGCCTGTCAGTTACCATTAAATTGCGTTTGTCTGCATTCTTTTTTTTATCAGATTGAAATAGCAAACGAGCATGTCCACCTGATGGCATGTGGTTACTGTCTCCCATGGACATCTGTAAGCAACCTCATATAGAACAGGGGTTCTAACTGAAGTCAATCACAGATGCGATGCTACTGCCGAGGACTGAGATGGTCGCCTCTTAATTAAGTAAGCATTAGTCTTGTCAAGACTTTACAAACATAAAAATATTTAAAATGATGATGATGTGTATCATTCCATTCCAGGTGATGAAAATATATATAAACAGCTTCACTCCCACTTTACTTGGATGTTAAAAACGGGTGGCCTAACTTTTACCGAAACACTATACACAAGTCAAGATTTACTTAAGAAATTGCAACCAAATTCAATTAGAAGAACTATATTTGATGAAAATGCATGCTCCACTAGTAGAGACAGTGAAGCTATAAGGGCTTTGGAAAACTTGCTGAGTAAGCAAGTTTTTAGAATACTTCTGTATTGCTTACTAGTTGGTATTAAAGTAAGTAAAACTTATATTTGTTTGCAAAATTCATATGCTATCTGAAGTAGTTGCCTGCAATTTGGCCAGAATTAAACTCAAATGAAAGCTTTATACGAACCAAATTGTATCATTACTGTCCGCGCGCGCCATCGTCAGTGTCCGCGCCCAGGAGTACACGTTCCGCGCCTTCGTTCACACCCGCCCCGCGCCTCACCTACCGCTCAACGGACGGTCACGACCACTATCTGCCAACCCTTTTAATGTACGCACGTCTGTGGCGCTCTGTGCATTATTTTATAATATACTGAATCATAGTTCATTAAGTACTTTAATTTGGAGACCTCCAGCACCGGCTAAAACAAATACAATATTTCTCAATTTCAGTTTTTTTTTTTTTGTTAAGATATATACATATGACACGTTTTTATTTCAGATAATAATTAAATCATCACACATTGAATCTTCAAAAATATCCAAAAGCCTCAGCACACTACTGCCGAAGGCAAACTACCATAACATAGCAGCTTTAAAGTCAACTCAAGACGATGTCCAGGTGCCACCCTCCTCCAGTGTGTGTGTGCTACTGGAAACAGAAAACAGCAATTTTCACTGCCAATGGACTGGAGTAGTTCCATTAAAGTGTAAGTACTTTGTATTAATACAAAATTTGTACCTACTGTTTGACTATAATAGAAACAACTATCATTTTTAAGCTTACATGCTTCTATTGTCAAATCTCCCTCTCTGCATTCATAGGATTCAAGTAGCATACAGCCCACCTGATGGTACATGGTCCCTGCCGCTCAATGATATCTGTAACCAATTCCAAATAACCATTCCTGGGGGCTATCGCAGTTGCATGTAAGTCGGTTGACTTTCACGCCCATTTACCAAAAAATTAGAATTTATTCACACTGGATATAGAAGAGGCGGTTATACATTCGTAGTCGAACTATACCTCTCGAATATTTTTTATCAAAGTGTGTCAGTCTGTTTAGGTCCACTGACATAGACATTTGAAATAATTATGTATGAATTTCTTAAAATTTGCCTAATAATAAAACAAATAATCCATGAACTGTCATATAACTTATGTCTTATTATTGTTGGATAAAGTTAAAATTTATAATATATTATAGGTCCCACATTGATGACTAAGATAGAAAATGCGATAGAAAACTTAAAATTTAACGATGAAGTTCTTCACCAGCATCTTTTGTCATTGCAGCTAGAATGGCTAGGGTAAGTAGAGTAATAATCTCTCAATAAGGGTGTTAGTATGGGAAGGGGAGGGAAGGAAAAGAAGTGACGCATGCGGATGGAACGTGCCCGCAAGCGTTAAGACGCGCGACAGGAAAAGTATCAATATCTAAGTAATTTCAGACAAAAAGTTTGAAATTAGCAGGAAATATGTCGTTACATCATGTGTGCGTTACCCCAGCAAGAAAGTAGCACCTAGAGTGATATGACTGGGACATATAATTTGCTCAATTTGCTGTAAATGTGTGCCGAATAAAAAAATTGTGCATGTCGTTTTGGGAAATAAGCGGAAAAAACGATTCGAAATTATTTTAACAGATTTCGAAAATATTTTTTAAAATCTAATTTTGTCACAAATACACACAAATTAAGAGCTATTCGTGCATGTTTATTCTATTGGCGCACACACAATAGTCTTTGAGATACGCGATTCTGCAAAACGTTACCGCAGCAGAAAACGCAATATCTCGAAAACCTGAAGAAGCACAAATTATATTTTAAGCGCACAAATATAAGCTCTCATGCGCTATTTTTAACTCTCCGATAATTCGTTTAGAATTTTCCTGCTGGAACAACGTTACCCCAGCAGGAATCGTTTTTTCCGTTTATTTCCAAACCGAAAACATGCACAATTTTTTTATTCGGCACTCATTTACAGCAGATTGTACACTAATAATATGCCCCAGTCATATCACTCTAGGTGCTACTTTCTTGCTGGGATAACGCACACTTACATTATGAATATTAACAAAAATAATTATTGTTATTATTAGATTGAAGCAACAAACGAGCATGCAGTCCACATGATGATAAGTGGTTACTACTTCATATAGATCAGGAGTTCTATCTGAAGTCGGCCATAGATGCGTTGCTACTCCCTAGGACATATAAGATGGTTGATATATAAGTGAGCCGGCAACCACACCCTTCCACCGAAACGCAAGAACCGCTACACGCTAGAAATAGGTGTGGTGGTGGTGGTACTTTCTTGGTCAGACTACACTGATTCTATCACCTGGTACTAGAAATAGATGTGGCGGTAGAGTACTTCAACAGTCGACCTACTAGACCTAGAGCAATTCAATAAAATAGTCACTTAGTCTAGGCAAGTAAGTAGGTGGTTTAGGTATTGTCTTCCTAACACTACAACTGATTCTACCTATGACAAATAAAGTGAACTAGTATCTCTATTAGCTTAGTTTGAAAATATAATAATTTAAACCTATTCATAAAAATCTGTGAAAGTTATTTAAATTATTTCAGAATGGCAAAAACACTGAAAGCAGCTATCCAGACATCAGGGTACACGTCTGACGCGGTCACAAAATTGAAACAAATATTAGGAATAACCCAACATGATGAAGTACTTATAAAGTATTGGATGAAGTCTTTCTGTGATTAATATAATTATGAATTATTTCTGTGATAGAAAACAATAATTAATAGTGTATTTAGTATTAATATGGCTATATTCTTGATTGCCCTATCTCAATGTTAATACTGATTTCTTTGTTACTACATACTATATTTATATAATATCCTGTTTCTAATTATTTTTCATTTAAGCAAATTATTCTTAATGATTGAATATTTTGAAAGAAGTCATGAGATATTAGACTGGCGATACAATGTAAGTTGTAAACCTTAAACAATGTAGTTTCTGAACTACATGAAAATGCAAGTACAAATTCTCTACATTTCATCAGAAAATTGTGTTGACGTTTAATGTAAGGTGCAAATATTCAAAAAATAAAACAAAGTTATAGATAGTACTCCTTATATTAAAGATTAAACGTTGGAGCGACGGCTCGGCCTGGCGCGCTCGTGACCCTTGGTACGCACGTAGGGCTTGGTGTGGGAGCGGGGAGCGCCCGGCGCGGGGCCGAAGTGGCGGACAGCCTCGCGGGCGTTCCTGCGGCCTTGCATCAGCACTGTCTTGCGGCCGGTGGGCGCTCGGAGCGCTAACTGGTCGAATGTCAGAATCTCTCCTGGAAAAGATAATATTTTATGTTATGCAATGAATTTAACATAGTCAATATTTGATAGGTTTTGTAACACCTAACTGGAGTGTGTCAGTGTCAAGAAATTTGGCATTCCATTCTAAATAACTGGGTTTGAACTCCAAGTATATATGATAATCTTTAAAATCATATGCATGTTAAAAGTTATTACATCATTAGTTATAGTTTAACAGGTGCAGTGCTAGTCAAAGAAATATTATATTTACATCTGCATATTTTTTGTGTAGATAACAAGAAATAAGCATAAATTATAATGAGACTAATAAATAAACTATTTTATGATTCTAATCCATCAGGTCTCAATCTAAAGCTTAATCTTGATGTTAATAAATAACATTAGTATACAAGTAGAGTTCAATCAAATAAAATAAATGTATATATATAATACAGTTGGAGATCACCTTCGGCTCAGCCTAAATGGGCCATAGTTTTAGCCAAAGCCAAAGGTTTGTTCAATTAAGCAAGCGCCTACGTTGAACAAACTACCACAAATACACAATACTGCAATGGAGATGGAGAAGCGCAAGGGTAAACAAAAACTCCATTGTGGGCTTATGTCGCCAATTGAGTGTAAAATGTACATTGTTTGATCTGTTATCATTTTAGAAAAGTAGACAAGTCAGTAATCAGCTCTACAAATTCATTTGAATCAACATAGATATTTATCAACAAAAGTTTAAATAATAAAAACACTTAAAAGATAACTGTTAGCCAATTTAGAACTCAATTTCTTATGAATATTGAACCTACAGCTTCAGCTGAATATTGTGGCTTTGGCTTGGCCAAAAATCGACCTTTGATCAGACTAACTATTACTTACTCAGACAGACTAACTATTCTATGCTTTGTCTATTTATCTTTTAGACATTTGAAATGACTATTGTCATTCAATCTACCAGATGGAAAATAAAATGGACATCTATAAAAACAAAGTCCATGACAAACTGGTTTTACCTGAAGTCAATCATATCCGAGGATAATCATAGATGGCTGCATTATGTAAGTCATTGGACGGCCACACTTTTCTACTAAAACAATTGCTTCATAGCAAAATAGTGTTGACAGTAGAACATCGACATTTAAACCACACTGGTTCAACTAGCTTTTAAATTGCTAGTCGTTACACACAACATATTAGAAATACTTTAAAAATAATTAAATAACTCATTATTATTCTTAGAATCAATAGTGCACATGGATACAAACAGTGCACAAATAATAAATGGAATGGTGTAATCAATCACAAATTTTACTTGCAGTGGCTCACAGATGCATTGTTACCAATGAGGACTACGTTATAACACTTAATAATAGGTAATGTGTTTATTCAGGTCTTGATCTTGTTAAAAATCAATTTATAAATAAAATTGTATGTATATTTCTTTAAAAGGTAAGGCAAAATTATGTTATTATATACTTCTGAGGGAAGACCTATCTGAGTATAACGTGTTGACACTATAATTCGTTATGACTCTATAATAAGTTATTTGGCAATTTACAAATTTTGATATGAATTAGCAATAAGTTACTTTAAGGCGAGAGTGCATGCCATGTTGTATGTTTATGCACTATATACATATTATTAATTAAACTACTCCTTTCATGAAAATGAAAAATTCTCACAGTTGCATAATTATACAAATTAATATATCCAAACATCTATTTATTTTACTGTCTGTATAACCTACTAAATAGGAGCCAAACTACACAAAGCCAATTGCCCATGCCATATAACCTATAACTTTGTTATTGAACACTTAACATACCTCCGGCAGCCAGAATACGGGCGCGAGCCTTCTCAGTCACATGCAGGGCAGCCACGGTCAACTTCGGAACCTTGTATAACCTCACATCGTTGGTGACGGCGCCGACGACTACAGCGATCAGACCTTCACGCGTAGGCTTTTTCATGTGACGCACTAAACGCGACAACGAGATTGGCGGTCTGTTTATGCGGCTCATGAATAACCGCCGCAGAATGATCTGATTGAATTTGGCATTTGTACGTCTTGCCAAGTACCTGTAAAGCTGTCATCAAAACAATAGGTTATCGATCTCATTATCGGAGTCTCCACAAATATTAACCTAATTGAACATTAAATTAATGTGTTGAAAGGCAGGCAAGTAGGTTTACTTACCTTGACGAGCAGTCTCAAGTACACATCCCGAGATTTAACTTCGGTACGCCGTACCTTCCTATCGTGTTTATGGTTGATGTCGACACCCTGAAATAAACAAAGCAACACATTCTTCAATTGTTCCTCCAAACGTAAAACACTATAAACCCTCACAACACTTTATAATCACTCTGATTTTTATTGATAATTTTTATTTTCCGATCAACGAAACTCACCATATTGACAACCGGAAGAAAAAGAAGGTCTATAGACAAAAACAATAACTGACACTATAATACAGGGTTGCCAGTAATGTCAGCTGTCTGACGACAATAGACAATCTGTGAAAAACATAGCGGGCAGGCAATTGAATCAAATGTAGAAGGAGGTTTGTTACTTATTTTTATTTATTTTTCCCTAAAAACAAATGAAAATAAAAAATCTGTCTTATCGACAGACAACAAGTTTCGACTGTCGTTTTTCGGAAAGGGATGGAATTTAATACGAAACGTCGAAAATTATCAAAAAATAAAAATTCTGTTCGTATTACATCATCTACAAAGCCCCGTTTAACTAGGAAAAGTACAGTTTCAAGGAAAAGAAAATGTATATGTTTACCTGAAAATTATTCAATAGTTGAGTTTCCAGCAATATGGAACGAATTAAGACAAAATGGGCAACTTTGCGATGGTACCATTACATGTAGAGATATGAAATCTATTAGAATACATAGAGCGATACTTTCTGCTATCAGCCCTTATTTTCGAGCCATATTTATAAATTCATTGAAGAAAGGAGAACCAGAGGAAACTGAAATTTTTGTTGACGTCCCCAGCCGTTATATGACTTTAATTCTCGATTATGCCTATACGGGAACCTGTGTGGTAAATGCTGACAATGTGGAATATTTACTGCCCTACGCAGATCGGTTTGATGTCGTTGGAGTTATTCAATTATGTTGTCAATTTCTTTTGCATGAGCTGAGGCCTCATAACTGTCTGGGAATATTCAAATTCGCTAGATGCTACTTTTGTAGTGAGCTGGAAAAGAAAGGAAAATCGTACATAAGACAGCATTTTTCTAGAATCTTGAAAGAATGCAGTGAATTTAAGTCATTATCCTTTGAAGAATTGGAAGATATATTACGGGATGACGAATTAAATGTTCGCAACGAAGAGATAGTATTTCAGGCTGTTAAAACATGGGTGGAGCATGATTTAGAAAATAGACGTAAACATATACCATCATTATTGTCTTGTGTACGTTATGGTCATATTAGTTTTAAATATTTCAAAACAAAAATTTTACAATGGCAGCCAGTAATTGATGATGAGGTTGGTAATTTTTTGTACTGGGCATTAAAAATGTTTGTTTTGTAAAATAAAAATCACTCGTTTATATCTTGTTTAGAAATGTCAAGAGGCACTTTATCCAGCTGTTGTCTTCCTGACTCTTTTGGACTCTAGGCCCGGCATAGAAGCTGATCTCAATGATCCCTTGGCACGTCCTCGGATACCCTATGAAATTCTATTCGCAGTTGGTGGATGGAGCGCCGGTAGTCCAACTAGTTTCGTTGAAACTTATGACACGAGGTAATTTTATTTTTATTAAAATTGCAATGTAATTTGAAGTCATGCTAGTACTAGTCTACTGTCAGTGCTATGAACTAATAGTGACACCTTGTGTTGAAAATAGTAACATATCTTTTCATTATTTAGCGCGTATTACAAAATTTACGATAATAAACTTTGTAGTTATTAAAATTATCATTAAACAAAAGACTAATTAAATTAATGACGGTAGGTTTTTTAACAGCATTTTTCCATCTTAAAGTTGAAAATTTAAAATATTCAAACACTAACGTAATGACTGTGACAAAATATTTATACCTGTTGATATATTTTTTTCATTTCGATTTAAAAGCTTCTTATAAAAGCCTTAATTTTTAATTTCGATTTAAAGGCTTCTTATTCTTATAAAAATTGCCCTTTAACGGCCATGGCTCTAAATTTTCCCATCAAACAAATAATCTCTGTAGCCTTTTTTGTTACCTTTAGAGCGGATCGATGGTTCCTATCAATCCACATGGACCTTACACCACGTGCGTACCATGGCCTCTGCGCGCTAAACAACTTGATCTACATGATCGGCGGTTTTGACGGCAGTGACCACTTTAACACGGTCCGCTGTTACGACCCTGTCGCTAACACTTGGCATGAAAGAGCCTGCATGTATCAAGCGAGGTGCTATGTCAGCGTCGTCGCTCATGGTAATCTATGAAAAAATTAAAACACGCTTTCTACACTCATAGCCCCACACTACGATTTTCTCCTGTGTCGTGGGTGCCATGAACACACAAAGACGAATACACAAACATCC
>MOOZ01000093.1:1043950-1058937 GCA_002930495.1 Cecropterus lyciades | reverse complement strand
GGCATGAGGAAATAAAAAAAAAGTTTTTGAAAGCTTTTCTTTAAAGCTTACATTTGTAAAATTTGAAGCTTTTATCATTTTGAAGTTATTGCAATTTTTATTTTGGTGCTTTTGTATACAATTTGCGTCCTAAATCGGCATGGTCGTGTTTTTTAACAAACACTTATGTAATTTGATATTTTCTAACGTTGTTCCACGTAACCACCGCTATCTGTGATATTCTCACTAGTCAGTTGAAAAAATTGGAAAAATGTAAAATTTTTATGGAGAAAAATTTATTGTACCAGAGTTATTTAGAAATTCACAAATAAAGCAAAAAGTAAACGGGATAATGTGTTTTCTTTATTAAGCCTTTCAGTTGCATACAATTCTTATAGATATAGGCCGTTCGGTTCACGCGCCGTTACATATTAGGTACGCCGTTTAAAATGTTAACATGATTATTCTAGATTTAGAATTTGATGTTCTTAATATTTGTGTCATGCATATCAGTGTCGGATTTTATGAGTTACAAATGTTATGATAAAATTAATCTATAATATATATTCAGCCGGTTTTTGTATAACTTTTTGAAGGCCCACAAAGAAAATCCATATCGATGTAGGTACGAGTCAAACGTGATCTTGTCAACTATATGTTTCGTCACAATTATAAAAAGAGTACAATGGGAAGTGTGAAATACCGTGGCGATCCTATAGTAAAGCGTACGGCGAACGTACTACGAAACCTATTTATAGCGTACAAAATGTCCTGTGAACCAAACGTCCACATGAACGTGGGTGCAGATAGCGAGAGTGCCGTGCAATCGTGCGTACATTTTACTACAGAAGGGGAATTTGGGGTGAAACCGGGAGCGTTCCCCCTACCGCCCCCGTCTCCCCTAGTTTCCGTCTCGATCGAAGCACACCCACATCGAGCGTAGTGGCGGCCGCATTCGGGCGCAGTTCTCTCTCAAAATAGAAAATTATCGCAATGGAACTGAAGGGAAAGGTTGCTTTGATCACCGGCGCGGCTGCCGGCATCGGCCTCGCCTATAGCGAGGAGCTGCTCAAGCAAGGAGCCAAGGTAAGTCAACCCTTTCCTAAGTAAACACCAGTTTTGCGCACATGCCTCATTACGACCAAATAATCTTAAGTTCAAGGTAAAAGGTTGAAGTATGTCCTATGTAGTACATCTAAAGCACTAATTTCGAATATAATTAATGAGAATTTCTTAAATTAATGTAATTCCATTGAAAAGTTCTTGTTCGACCATACCTATTTGTATTGATTTTTGCCGGCGCCACGGACGTCGGATTAACTTCCTTTTGCGTTTCCTTGTGGGTTACTGTGATAAGAGTATCTGTAGCTACGTAGGCATTTGTGTACAAGCAAAAGTAAGACAATGTTGATTTAAAAAACAATGGTTACGTTTGAAAACAACTTATTATAGCACACGTAACTTTAGTGCTAATTAGCTTTGAACGATACGTGTACAGACTAAACCGCAATGATTTAATTATGAATATTTACATGCTACTTCCTTAAATAGTACTGATCGTTTAATAGCTTAAAATCATAATATATTACGAGGTCGATTTTTTTTAATTTTCATTAGGGATTTATTTTAACATTGGGTTTCTTTTCGTCCTTGTCATTGATTTATTGAGAACAAAGAAATCTTAGCAAAGTAGGTAGGGAGGTCTATAGATTCCTATAAATAAATTTCAAATCAAAAATAGCTTACTATATATTCTAAAGTGTACTATTATCTTACAGGAAACTAACCGCAGGTTATAATATAATAATATTATAATGGTTATAAAGCATTTCATACTTATTTTTTCATAAATAGAGGAATGTTTCAGTTATTGACTTAGTTACGCATGTCGTCGTACACAGTGATCGTTAATGTTCAGTAAATTGAATTGGACTTTATATCTATAATATCATTTTTCTGTAATAATACATTATTCGATGAAAAACGAATTGACTGCTGTTGCATGGTTGTTAGATATACTCATATAGAGTACTCCCATGCAAAAATGTATCATATAATCTACTACTGATCATTTTCGGATCTGTTCCATTTCAATTTAATGTAATCTGTAGTTGATGAGCCACTTCTAAAGTATAGCGCATACCTTATTGTAAAATCCGATGAGCCAGATTTTTAAGTTTTTTATATTTTTATCATCCCAACGATCAGAGGTTGGCTACAAGGGCTGGATACAAACTTAAACTCAAAGGGCTGCGTTTAAAGATTCCGTCATACGTTTACCTATCTTCATATTATCTTGCCTTAGGTGCTGATGACCTCAACTGCGGTACTACTTTCATTACGCTTATCATGTTAGGTTAGGTTAGGTTACCTACTTAGGTATTTCTATTAATTTACTTACGAAGCGACAGTTTTTGTACTATCGAGTGTCGAACGCTTAGCGAATGGCATCCATAATCACGGCATGTACGGACACTTTGTAGGCTTCGCGGTATGTCCCGGTTGTATTGATTTTGAAACGTGAGAACGTTCTCAGATATAAAACCTAGGTATTGATACAGAATGTTATTGATAGGTACAGAATGTGTTTCTTGTTGAAGTTTTTACTTTCTTTTCTCTTCACGATCAATCGATATAGGTTGCATGTATCTATTTAGTATCATACGTTTTTATATGTCGTCATAAACATCGAAAAGTCTAAGAACAATACCTAAATTTTGTTAAATTCTGTAGACTAACATTTTATTATTAAGTGTTAGTTAAAGAATACAGTCCTTGGAAGTTTTTTATAGTATGGAAGTAGCAAACGAGCCTACAGCCCACCTGATGGTAAATGGCTACTGCCGCCCATGGACATCTGTAATTAACCCTAGGCAAGATCATTGTCTCACCTAAGGTTACCAACAAATGCGTTGCTACCCCTGAGGACTAAGATGGGATGCCTCGGAAAAGTATATCTCCCTTACCACACCCTTCAGACCAGAACACGACAACGCATAACACCGCTGTTATTAGGCAGAAATAGGTGTGGCGCTGGTGCTTCCGCAGTCGAACTACAAAGAGTTCTAACACCTTCAAGTTTATAAAATATTAGTATAAATAGTAATTAACGGGTGTGCATTCCGACTGATTTTAATATCAAGATAGTATGTGTATACATTAGAGTAAGGGTACACATTCACACTTAGTGTATCTTACGATACTTTTGAGCCAAGTAAAAAAGAAAAAAAATATTCTAATAATACTCGTTCACGCATCTACTTGAAATAGATGCGAGAAATGAGGACTAACAATTAAACGCCCGAAATTAACATAATATATAGGATTATACGCCGAAGTATACTTGGTATTAAAATACTTTATTTTTATTAAAATACTATATTAGGTTTAGCATGAGAAATCTAAGTAGGTATCTATGTTAAAACCAAGTTTTCGTAAAGATTAGAATATGTATGTTTGTAACCGGAAAACTCGATACGTGTTGATGAATTGACTTGAGTTATTCATACAACAAAGCAAATTTTGCAGGAGTGTTTTACATTTATCCGATAGTTCCCACGGGAGTGCGTTAAAGTCCTAATAATTAATATCAAACTAAGCCACAGCGAAGCGTTTTCTGGCTTAGTTAGTCCATATCAGTGTTCCCAACCGTACATGTACATGTACGATATTCACATTATACGTTCATCGTACATGTACGATAATTTTGGTCCAAATGATCCAAAATACGATAATTTTACGGCTGTCGTACGAATTACGATAATTAGCCGGCCACAGGTTTACAATGGTAGGTACATATTCCTGCATACATATAATAAAAATGAAAGTTTTACGTGTCTGTAAGTACATCTGATTGGGAAAAACAATTTGGAGGACTGAGAACTAATGATAGAAATTTCTATCAATTTTAGATCATTTTTTTTGTTTTAAAATGGCTTCAAACCAAAACTAATATAATCTTTCCTATTTTCTCACGTGTTAATATAAGTATAAACAAACTACAACCGCACTTAACCACTTCAATAATAATACGTCTATAAACACAATAATTAACAACACCGTTAAAATCAAGCAATGTTAACATTATTTATTATTAGGTCTTTACCTATCAAATTGCCGTTCTGCCGTACTGGCCATTTCAAATCAAAATATTTTTTTGGCTGATTCTTCTAATTTCATATTTAATTTTATTTTGAAACCATGGAATTCTTTTTTCTAATATCGTCATTTGTTTAATAGTTAGTGTTTATTATTATTTTTTTGGCAAAAAGAAATTAAAAACCACATATCGTGAGTACCCGTAACACATTAAAATATATCCATACCGCGATAACATTAGTCTAGTCTAAAATCATATACAGTTAGTGTTTTGTTTTCATCACATTCGAACTGTTTTCGTCATCATGGATACGTTAAAAATTCGAGTAATTATGGAGTAGGTATTAGTACCGTCGTGGCAACAAAGCGGCACAAGCGGCACGAAACATCAACGACATTGCTTGCCCGCTTCCGTTCTGGAAATTTTGACCTGAAAAATGAACCTCGTGGTCGTCCGAAAACTTTGATCGACAATGACGAATTAAAGGCGATTGTGGAAGCTGATACTCAATCTCGGCTGAATTAGCAGCAGCTTTCTAAGTTAGCATCAAAACGATATTGGTCTATTTGCGTCCAATTTACAAGTTAAAAAAGCTTGACTCATTTACCCCACGAACTAAATGATCGCCAGCGCGAAGTACACGTCGAGACGTGCCTTGCGCTGCTCAACAGGCGTACAAATGAAGGAATTCTGAACCGTATTGTTACTTGTGACGAGAAATGGATCCTGTTCGATAATCGTAAGCGCTCAGCAAATTGGTTGGACCCTGGTTCAGCCCTAAACGAAAACTTACCGCTAGAAAAGGGATGGTCACTGTTTGGTGGTCTAACGCGGGTGTAATTCATCACAGCTTCTTACCAAACGGGATGAGCATTACTGCAGATGTGTACTGTGAAGAACTGAACACAATGATGGAAAAGCTCGCACGTCTCCAACCAGTTTTGGTCAATCGTTTGGCTCCACTGCTTCTGCACGACAACGCCGGACAACCTCATACAGCGCAGCAGACGGTCTCCAAGCTACTAGAGCTGGGATTCTAGGTTCTCCGTCATCCGCCGTACTCACCAGACCTTGCGCCTACAGACTGCTACTTTTTCCAGAATTTGGATAACTTAAAGGCAGTACAAAATGCCTTTGAAACATTTGTTGCCTCCCGTCCAGCTGATTTCTTCAAGAAGTGCATTAATAAGCTACCAATGCGTTGGCAAAGATGCATTGATTGTATGGGTGATTACTTTGATTAATAGAAATAAAAAATATAGAAAAAATACGGTTCATTTGTGTCAAAAATAAACGTCAATTTCATAGGTTATTATTTAAATTCAATACCTAATACAAATACAATCGGCGACGCGGCACACGATTTGACAAGTCTTCAAGGCCAAGTATCTTCACTGTGTGTTTCTCCAATCATTATTTTCTTCGAGCTGCCATCACTAATCAACTTAATTTCAATATACATATGTCATATCGTGAGATAGTCTTTGGATGTTATTAGATTAAAATTCAACTACTCTATCAAAAGTTAATACAAATTTCATGCTATATTTTTGAAACGTGTCACCGCAGGCCTAAATATTTTAAAATATTGTTAAACAATTATGATTAAATTTGATATTGGCCAACCACAATTACTTCACAGGTTTCGCTGTGCGATATCGATTCTGAAATCGGAGAGCAGGTGTCGGATGAACTGGGCGCTAAGTATGGCCGGAAGAACGTTCTATTCTGCCAGTGCGATGTCACTGACTACCCACAGTATGAGGGTAAAGTTATTATAATAATATTTTCAATAGCTACTATTATGTATATTTTGTTATTCACGCTAATAATAAAATACTTTTTGTGATATTTGTACTATCTAATTCATTATGATTTTTTTTTATTTTTGTTTTTTCAATAATAAGTTATTCTTTAAAACACTTTCTACACTCATAGCCCCACAGTAGGATTTTCTCCTGTGTCGTGGGTGCCATACTTACGTGGGTTCTGGTTATACTCTATAGTTAGCGACCAATTATTAGCATACTTATTCTGTCACATGATTCACATTAGTATTTGTATACTCTCTGATTCGATGGCCTATGTCTATAAGCGTTAGTTTGATAAAATATTTTTGGCGACTTATTAGAATCACGGCTGAATTAAGTCATGGACGTCATGTCACCATTTTATATGTTGCATTTAATATAAACAATTAGTAACTTCAAAAACTTATTTAACGATATTGATAGTTGATTAAATTGTTAAATTCAAAACATGTCCTTTAATTTTTTAAATTGATCACTTTCTTAACCATTGCAGAAGCATTCGAGATGACCATAAAAGTGTTCAACAGGCTAGACATAGTCATAAACAATGCTGGAGTAATGAACGACAGATTCTGGGAGTTGGAGGTGGACGTCAACTTGGTAAGTTATTAATATTTACGACTTTAAATAATAATGTACGGGTAGTGTAACATCAAAAATACTGCAAATATGTATACTAATTATTTCGTTAATATTTCTAATTATATAAAACGATGTGATAAATTCTCAGAGTTCAAGTTAAATACAGTCTAAATTAAATCATCTTGTCACAAGGTAAAATGCAATTAGTTTTATACCTAATTGTAATGGTTACTTTTGATGTTTGGTTAATTTAAATTTAGAAGTTTGAAGTTACAGCCAAGCCACATAGGTAAGCACATTAGGTCGTAGGGTGCATTAAGCTGCGTTAACTTACCCAGGGCTAATCCATTCTTAAGTTAATTAGGTTCGAGGCCAATGATATCGCTTAAAACTTACAAGTAAGTCAATTAATATTTATTACATTTGACGATTACATTTATGAATGCATTTTGGATGTAAAATAACTGTCCAATATTCACTTCATAAATAATCGTTCTTAGAATTATTCCGGGGTAAACAGAAGCCTTAACTCGTTATGCCTGCCAAATTCTACAAATGTATTTTTTTTGTTTCACACGCTAATAATAAAAATACTTTTTGTGATATTTGTACTCTAAACGAGGTTATCTAATTCCATATGAATATTTAAGTAATTTTTGTTGTTTCAATAATAAGATTTTCCGGTTTTACCAAAACTTCCCAAAAACCCAAATGGCGCATCGATGCATACCACTATGTTCTATATTAAGAGTATCAAATAGGTACGTGAAGTGAAGAAACCAGCAATATCATTTCTGTTTCCAATATTAATCTACAAATGCGGACGTGTGTTGCTATGGAAAAAAATAACAGTGAATGATATTGATGAATGATAAATCAACAGAATTCAAAACGCTTTTATATATCCGTTTTGTCCGTATTATTAAAATATTTGTTCTTGGTAATTATTAAATTGGATATAGTTAATACATAATTTAATAAAGATAGGTAATTTTATAAATGGCCGCAGGTGGTTATAACCCTTGCATGTTGAACGGTTGAAGCCAGACGAAGCACTTGTTGCATTCATTGAACTACAGCCGCATTGCGACATTGCTTCATTGCGATAGTTTCATTTATTTTCTTCCCGCTATGTATCGAGCAGCTAATGGAATTTTAGAATAGTCTCACATTCAATTACCGACAAAGCTGTTGCGTGGACGGCTTTATTACGACGTACATATTATACATACGACAATTTACTCGTTCTACATCTTGATTTAGTAATAAAGGACAAAGATACGTAATTAAAATAAATGTACATGTAACTATGCATATGAATGAAATGCAGTTGGAAATAAATTTCTTTGGAGTAATGGTACCTATGAATGAACATGTTAGTAATTCCAATATAACGTCGCCTTTTTAATACACGCGAGTTGCTTCCTAATTTTGATATTCTGGTTTTTAAATACCAGCAATTTCTGTGCCTTATTATATGTATACAAAAGCTACTCCTTGGTTTACATCCTAATCATAACTAAAATCAACAGAAATCTTGATAAAATTAAACCTAAAAAATTAACCTTATATAGCTAAGAAATAATATGAGTCCTACAGTGGTCGAATTAATTTAGCTAAATGTTTCTTACACAAAAAATGCACACGTCGGTATTCGTAGTTTCGTGGTGTAAGTTGGTATTAATTAGTAAGTAACCCTTGATTCGCGTGCTCACGTTGCTTATTGGTTTCCAAACATGGAATACTAGCATAGACCTTTTCCACTAAGCACCTTATGTGTTTCATTAAATAGGCAGCGAATATTTAAACTTCTTTAACTAAATGAACCCACCCATTCGGTTAAGAAAGCTGTGTAATGCTTAGTCAGTATTTCGATGTAAATTATTATAAATAAGTAAATAAAATAAACTTGTCGGCATTATGACGACTTTACTTGATTACATGATGGCCCCGTTCGAGTTAATGCTCTTATTCATGTACCTATTTTGTTGTATTTATAGTTTTGTTAATACACCACAACTTTTTATTATAGGCTATCGTACATTTGGTTATTACCTTACAAGATGATAGGGTCTCTTAAACCCGTTCCATTCCCAGAGTAGGTAGGAATATTTGATTATGTAAGCCTTGCAAACTCTTAATCTAAATAAACAAAACAAATAACAACTAAACAAATAATCTAATTATCATATAGGCATGTGAGTTAAAAAAAACATGGCATACGAATCAAACGATAGGTAATAGGTATATTTTAAGAGTAGGTACATAGGTATCACATTTACATGATTATTTTGTATATGTTACCTAAAAAATACAGTCGAAGTGAGAACCTCCTCCTTTTTTGAAGTCGGTTAAAAAAAAGTTTACATACGATAGGTAATACAATTTTTAGAGTATCACATGAACATGATTGTTATGTATATGTTCTACATAACTCTACAACGTTATCCTTAAATACTTGTGACTTAATTTCAGAACGGAGTAATCCGCGGGACTCTCTTGGCATACCGCTTCATGGGCAAAGACCGCGGAGGCCAGGGTGGGACCATCATCAACACGGCCTCTACCGCCTTCAACAGGCCCCAAGTCTCCACGCCTATCTACACTGCTACCAACTATGCTGTAGTGGGATTGACCCGCTCTTATGGGGTATGCACTATAACAAATTCATGTGTTGTAGGTCACTGCAGATTTTGTGATTTTGGACTGTACTGTAAACTGGTTAGGTTAGGATTCTTTTTCGCACTGTTATCCGTATTATCCTGAGTTTCCTTCTATCACATAATATTTACAGGACCAGTATCACGTGAATCTGACCGGTGTGAGGAGCCTCGTGATTTGTCCAGGACTCACTGACACGGGCCTCGTCAAGGAGATTCGCAAGCAGCTTATGTCTTCGGAGTACGAGGCCGCCTGGCAGCGCGACAACGCTAATTGCAAGACCCAAAGGTGACAGATGGTTTTAAAGCAAGTTAATTACAACCAAACAGTCAAGTCAATAAATAAAAGGAAATTTCATGCTATTTTGAAGTATTAAAGTTTGCCTATCTACAGTATGGATTACAACAAATTTTGTCCTGGCTGAGTTTTAGGCTTGCCTCCAAAAACCGGTGAAACCTGTAAAGACCAATAGGGCCAACAGAAACTAGACAATTCTAAAGCTCACGTCTCCGCTATATGTGGCCATAGAAAAATGTATATTCTTCTCTCCACCCTCCTTGAATGGTATCCGCCGAGAGGATACATGTCCTCTCGGCGGATATAATGATAGCGAAATAACGATTTCTGATTGGTTTATTTACACATATCGCTTTACTTGTCTTCGCTTTAGTGGAAACTGGCCCATATACACGTACCTACATACGTAAGCTCCAAGCATTTTACCTTTCTTCTGGCGCAATCTAATAATAATTCGTCATCATTATCATAGTCAACAAACCAGTATTACTCTTGCGCGCAGGTCTTAGTTTAAGAATAAAAAAGGGTTCATGCGAAATATTCCTATTTTAGAAAAAAATCGTAATATATAGTAAAATATAAACTCGTACATTTAACTACTTACAACAATTAACTAAATCCTGTAATTTTCGAGTGAAATTGCACCCTTTTCCTTTAACACGCAGAAGTATAACATGGCTTTTGTTTATATTTTCAGCGCCGAGCACGTAGGGCGGGCTCTCATAGAGATCCTCGCCAAGGGCCAGAGCGGCTCCGTGTGGGTCGTGGAGAACAGCCAGCCGCCCAGGGAGTGGCGCGGTTAAATATAACCAAGGTCTAACAAGTCTACGAAATGTTGCCATGCCATAGAAGTATATTTTATTATCTGTGGTCATGCGAATATCATGCGAATATCTTGCAAATTGCATTTAATAAGAGTTGTAACGGCTCTATTGAAAAAGGTCACATAAAGTGTACTAAGAAAGTGGCACATTACTGTTATTTTTCTCCTGCGACGAATTAAAACTATAGTCGTCGACAATAAAATTTGATACTTGTAGTAAGGCAAATTAATGCCAACTCCATGTTACAAGCGTTTGTTTTATCAATTAATTCCGGTACATTCTAAATAAAGAATAACAAACAATGTAGTTGATATTGTTTGGTTAGAATGTACTTCGCCCTAGAGAATGTTCTCTACAAAATAAAACCAAATATGGTACTATAACGCAAACCGATTGAAATCAATTTTTTGTAGTACTATGGTAGCACAATTATTTAATTCTGTCAAAATTTAAATATTTCTTAGAAAGTGTAAAGGTATTGTTATTAAATGCTTATTCCTATGTTAGAGACAATCAACCAATCTATCGAGTCATTTATTATTCATGTTTTTATTTTTTATTTATAATGTTTCCATTCGGCTCTTATAGCAGTACGTCTATACTTAATAGTGCATATGATCCAACGTGTCCCTGATGACAATATTTACTTTTAAATCGTTTATGGTTTAGACGTATTAAACTGGCATAACATCTTTGAAGTATATAATAAAAACTTAGAAACATGTCTACACCACATATTTAAATCTAATGGAATTTTACTAAGCACTTATGCTCAGCTGCAATAAGGATAGGATATTATGCTTACGATTTATGAATTATTCTTCTCATTATTTATACGTTTAAGCAAGACGTCTTAATTATCTATAAGCTAAGGTTGTGTACATAATTTCTTTCTCTAGAATAGTCAACTGTGTAAGAAACCGTATTTATATTTTTATCAAAATGTTTTATAAAGTGTAATATAACGTAGGTACTATCGTGTATTGGTATCATTATCAAGGGTGTATTTGAAATATGTACATGTATTCTGCATTTATTAATTATAACTGCCGTTATTAGGAATTTGTAATTTTGTGCCATTAGATTTAGTATAGGTTCAGATATTGAAAAAGCAAAACAACTCGAATTACTTTTCTTCAAAAATTAAAGTATGATCCAAACAAGCATGCAGTCTACTTGATGGTAAGTGGCCACTGCCGCACATAGTCACCTCTGACTATGTGCGGTCAGTCGACGGTCGACGATAGACACTCTGCTATCCCGTGAGGACTAAAATGGATCGCCTCGGATAGGTATCTCCATTACCACACAAAATAATAAAGCAAAGTTTATTACTACATACTAGTCTAGTAGAGGAGTAAATTCACTTCCGTTTTTTTCGATCAATTAAAAGCCTCAATTTGTCTATGGTCAGACCTATATCAATAGACAAATTGATCAGATCCATAGACTACTAACCAATTTCACGCCATACGTTAATTTAAATACTTTTGCAGAAAGTTTATTACTATTAAAATTAAAAAAAAATGGGGAATTTACCGCGAGCACATGCCAATGAAAGTGAATGTTTTTAAAAATGTTTCACTATTACACTGAACTCATTTTTAAAAATAGAAGTGTGACAGTAGTTTTTTTCGACGTGACTCAATGCTATAAAATAATTAAAATATTCTGAACAATTTAGTGTTTGAAGTCTTAGCTTGTTATTGTTATGACTAATGGAAGTTACTGCTTTTGGTGTGTAAGTTACGAATGTCAAACATTTTGTTGCAGTATGACCCTTTATACCTACATTTTTATATTTTTTATACTCCTTGTATCAATACGAATTTTTTATTGAAATTCCTATTGTTTAAAGTGTATTGGGATAAACAGATGGAAAATGTAATTTTACAGTTGTATAAGCTGGGTTAACATAAGGTCAATGCTCCAAGACAGGTCGATCTGGGTGATACATAATTTTAATACACTATCCATGCTTACTATATTAAATTAGACTTCTTTCGTTCCTAAATGTGCTAACAAGAAGTTGGTGTTCTTGACATTGCTCTTGTGTAAACCCAGCATTAGAAGTATTTTGATAATTTAATCCCTGTATTTAAGATATACTTTTTATATGTTTTGTAAACTTTTGTATAGAAATTTGTTACCCACTTGAGTGTGTTAAAAATATTGCTACATGTTTTATACAGGCTTAAGTTTTTATTTGCAATAAAAAAATATAAAAAATAAAACATGATTTTAATTAAATAACCAGTTGGAAGATTTGTAGTAAATGTATATTTCCGTATTAATACAATCACCAGGTACAGCTTTTGAGTTACAATTTTACAAATATATTGTATTCTGTCAAAATCTTTACTTCAAATTTTCACTCAAAAAAGGACATTTTTACAGATATCTTTTACAATATACTTTACTAACTGATTCCATTTTGACTTAAGAAACAAAAACAGTCCTTTGATAGAACAATTATTAACGCTAAAATTTGTGTGATAAATGCTGGATCTCCTTCAGCAGATTATTATCAGAAACCTTACGGCAGAAGCACACTGGCACTACACAACATTCATTATAAACATGAACAAGTCTACAAGGACACGGATTCCAGTGGTACTGCCATATGATTCCGTTGCAGTCCTACTATCACAATTCATTTGCTAACAATAAAAATGACAGTCAATAAATCATCTCTAGTCATTCAGCGGAGCCAAAACACCTCGAAAACTGAATAAAACTATACCATATGGAAACCTGGCCAGCAGAATTCTAATTCGCTCAAAAGTATTTCAGCTCACATTTCGCTACAAATATAACTATACATTTATTAGTAGGACCACTCCAATACTCCGTCGATTCGTTGCTTAAAAGATAAAATTTAAAAATGCAACGACCAACGGTCACAATAAAACACGTTTACGATAACTAACATTCGTTACAATTTTATAGGCACAAATCGCGCTTTATATGGGAAGCTAGGAAAATATATAATTCAATTGGGCCTGACATAAATAACGATTCAATTACACTATGCAGTTCCCTACCACATAGCCTCGTTACAATTTACAAGGGGAGGCTGTCTTGGTTCAATCATCACGATATTGACGCTGGGGATCACAGAAATTTGTCTAATGTCGTTAGTGTCAATTCGTATGACTCCAACGCACCGCCCAATCAGCTTTCCGCTCATCTGCACTCCTATACTTACGTTACGCTACTGTAAGCGCGCCTGGACGAAGTCGATTTGTTCACACGCGTGCTCACGGGAATTTCCAACTGATACCTTCCATATATTGGATACAACACTATCACACCAAAACAATGTCCAGCTACTTTTATCCGTGCCACGTTTTAACTTCCCGTAAATACGTCTCCCACCTCTCATTGAATCGATTATGTTATATTACACACTTCAATCACCAACATACACTTTTCCGTTACTTATTCCATTTGTGATCAGTCCTCGCGATAATAAATTAAGATTCAGTATACTCTCCATTTTCAACTTCTCCTACTTTGCTGTAAAAAAATAGTATTCTATTAATATATGTCTTAATATGAAGTTAAAATTATTAATGTGCTACACTCTCTTGCTATTGTACGACTCTTGTTTTTTTATAGAGTTGAATATAGATGTTCATGATTAGCAGTGACTTCTAAACATGAACAAATGTGCGGCCATTTCATATATTCAGTTTAGACATACATAACACATAAATAGTAAAAATATATAACCAAAAATCTAATTTAACCATGGTCTGGCTGAAGATCGTATTCGGAATATTAATATTAGTAAATAAGTCACATATCTTAATAGTGACAGGTAATAATTGTTCAGCACACCCCCCTAGCTAGATCTAGATCACAGCAGCACTTTTCATCACTGTCATTAGGCAGAATTAGGTTTTATGGTGGTACCTTTAGAGTGCAACTACTAGGGGACGTACCACCTTATAATACAGTGGTATAATTTATCTGCGGCGGTGGGGTGATTTCCCTCCACCACATCCTTCAATCTAGGTCACAGTAGTGGTTAACACTGTTGACATTAGGCATAAACATATGTTACGATGGTGCCTCTAGGTAAGAATCACAAAGCATTCTTCTACCTTATAAACTACAAGGGTGGTATAGCTTATCCACAAAGGGTTTTACCAACCACTCTATGAAATATTTTTTAAAATGCTTTCTACATTAGGATTTTACTCCTGTGTCGTGGGTACCATGGACACACTAAGACGAATAAACAAACACCCAAACCTAGAACAGAATCTAAACTCATCATTCAGATGTCTGTGTGGTCGGGGATCGAATCCGGAACCCAGTGCGTGTCAAGCCGGTGTGGTGACCTCTCCGCCACGCGAGTCATCGATATATGAAATACAATAGTGGCAGTGACGTAGCTTGCCTTCGAGGCGCCCTTGATCAAAATTAGTTTCGAGGCCCAAAAGAAGGGTTAAGATTTCTCAAAAGCAATTACAATAAATATAACAATAATAATAAATATTTATTGATTATTGAGATGGCTGTATTTGACTTTTGTCATTTCTGAAGCGAAAACTCTATAGGCTCGTATGACAGTTTGTTTTTTCCCGGGAAGCACTAGATAAGTAACATTGCGGACATTTTACAAATTTTTGCTTACACAAGTTAGGGGCCTCAGTAGCCAGGGTGCCCTGAACAGTGGCGTGTCTCACCTGCGGCGGTGGCGGGCTGCGGCTGCGGCGCGGCGGC